>JAJKFJ010013032.1:0-11855 GCA_027382625.1 Tetmemena sp. SeJ-2015 | reverse complement strand
TAATTATTAACTTCTAAAAACTAAAAGGGGTCAAATTTACCAATTTTATAAGGCTAATACCTTGAAACATAGCCAAATTATAAAAGTACCCAAATTTTGAGTTAGTTTACTATTAAAATGCAATTTTTTAGCATTAGATTTCGAAATAAAGTTATTTTTAATGCTATTAAAAAAAATTTTGTGTGAACTTACGTAATCAGGGGTTCTAAGTAGCAAAGATTCCACAATAAAAATTTGAGGTCAATATCTAAATTAATGATTAGTAAGCGTATTAGAAAGCGCACACCTAAGATTCAAGCATATTATATAATAAGAAATCCCTCTTACATACACATATTATCACATTTATACTAAAATATCAGTCTATACTATAGAGCGGAACGAAGAGGCTTGATATTTTTATCGAACTCGGTCTTCATATTTAAATTCAACATTGGTTGCTAATTTCATTACTTTGGCATAATAAAATTGAAGAAAATTTAAATTAAAAAGTCAGACCTTGGGGAGTGAAACGTTGGTATACATCTTTTTAACTTTTATGATAGTTTGCGCACTGCTGCTATCTTTGACTTCCCTTTCCGAAGAGTATTCCATAATGGTAGTCTTTAATTTATAAGTCTAAAAATAATAATATCGTTAATTATTTTTTATATTCTTTCTCTTTGTCTTTCTGAAATCATTGACACTCAGCGAATCTTGACTTTACTAAATGATAAAACTCAATTGTAAATAAAAGTGATTTGAACTTTGTGTGTCCTCATCCTCTTCTTTCTCATCTAAGTTGACACTTGAGTCCTCGTCAAACTAGCTGCTTTGCATGTCTTAGTTGCTCTACGAATTCTCCATTATCAACTTCTGGCCATTTTTAATTCCCTGCATTAGAAATATCCACCTTCATATAATATATGTAATACACTTATAAATGAAGAAGGTTGGTGTTATGTCTGTTCTCATCTTCTAGCACTTTGAGTTCTGGGAATTTCTGCTGTATCATACCCAGGATCACAGTCTTGTCCTTTTTCTTGCTTCTCTCAAAGCGCAAGTCTAAGAAAGCAGAAGCGTTGCTGATGCTCTCTCTTCGCTTCATCGCATGCATCATCAGTTTATTATCAAGAATGCATTTATTTAAATGCAAATGAATTAGTTTATTGTTAGAGAGTGAGGCTCTGTTAGTTTGGGCGATGCTGGGACTGGGGTTAAGACTTTTAATTGGCCCTCCTTGGTTATCGAAAGAGAGGTGTAACTACCCATCAGATGGAATGGGTTGCAATTTAGAAGGAGAGTGAGCTTTAGAAATTACGATACATAATATTTATTATGTGATGAGCAGCTTAGGAAAGGTGATTAGAGATGGCTTTCTTAGCAAAGAAGGATGTTTTCATTTTCTTGAACGTAAGTTGAGGAGAAACTTACAGCAGTTTCTTTTATGAGCCCACTTCGTCTGCTTCCTCTAAGTGGATAGACTTAGTTTACTCGAGCACTATATGAAAGTGGGAGTTGCGATTAGGCGAGGCGTTGTTGCTAAATACTCTCGACTGTTGCTTCCTCACGCTCAGTTGCGGAGAAAGCTTAGTCAAGTCTCTCATTGAAGGGTTATTTACTAAGGGGAAAATTGAAATTCCTACAGAGGAGTGTTGCTTATCTTAAGTTGGCTTGTTAGGAGGTTAATTTCAAACAAGGATATAAGAATAAAGGAGTCTAGATGTGATTTGGGATAGTTGATTGACCTGAAACCACCGAGGTCTTATCGATTGCAGCGATTGCCTGCCTTCTTCAAACTTAAACTCAAAATGAAATAAGATGTTCTTCTAGCAGAAGACTTTAAATTGATCTGTATATCCCTCTCGTTTAATCTCTCTAAGTCTTCTATTATAGTTTACTGAATTGGCTGCAAGCCCTCCAGATGAATGATAGTGTTACTGGGATCTGAAATGACAGACTTCTGATAGAAGCTGTCGAAGATCTTGTTGATGTTCCTCTTATAGTTCTTCTGAAAAATGTGCTCGTCTCTCTCAAACTGCCGCATATCATAATTTAAACCAGATTGTGAATTAAATGAATTGATCTCTCTAATACTTGAGGAACTTGAGCATCTCCAGTCGCTTCTTTTCCTTATCACTTAGTAGATTCTGCTTGCGTAGAACGTCTTGCTGCTTTTTCATCTCCTCTTTCTTAGCATCCTCAATAAATTAGGTTATCCTTAGTTAAATTATAAGAGAGTTAAATAAGTTTGTCATGAAGAAGAGCCTTGCGATTGATTCCTTTAGTGATTGGGTCGATATAATCGACCTCTTTCTCGTTTGAAGCATTCGTTGTGGTTGTAGAATAGTGCTACTGGAAACTTAAAAATCTAAAACCATAAAGTGAAAATCTACTCTTCATTTTAAATTTTGTATATGTTAAAAATTATCTCTAGAAACTAATCTGTACATCTAATGGTAGATCGAGATTGGGCATTTTATTCCACAGAGAGTGGGCATCAGACTAAGGTCCTCCATAGCCACTGAAAGCGCTCAATGGGGTTGTAACAGAGCTTAGAAAGGTATTGGCTAGGTTCTTTCTGAAACCTTTGTTGCTCACTTTCTTTGCTATTGAGAATAAGACCTTATCCTGTCTTATGTAGCTAAGCACCTCCTCATTAATTAGAAAATGAGATTCTAGGATTAATTCATAAGAGATGAAGTAATCGAACTCAGAGCTACCCACTCTCTTCATAGTTTGCTCGAATTAACTCACAAACTGATTCAAGTCCTTCAATACTTCAAGATACTCCGAACCAAGCCCATCATTCTTATCTGAGGTGTCTAGCTAACTAACGAAGGCAGATTAATTTAGTAGCTTCAATTTAAATAATTAACATATTTTAGAGTCTCTCATACTGGCTCGCTAAGTATTATTGAGCTGAGAACCGTTTCTCCTCTTCCAAGAAAATCCAGTGACTCTGTTGGGAGAGAGCTTTGTGTTATGCCTTGGACTTTTGGAGTTAGCTCTTCCTTCTTGAACAGGGCTCTTATTCACTCCCAATGTGTTATTGTTATCAGATTTGCTATTCTAAGAAACTACTATTAGACAACTAGAATAAGCTTACTGTGCTTGACTTCTGAGATTATAAGGCTGAATTCTTTTCCTCCAGTTTAGCCTATTTAAATTCATTAGACAAAGGTAATAAAATGCTTATAGTGGTAGCATACTTAATTAAACTTCTCAGGCTGAGTGAAGAAAAGCAAGTAAAACTTTATGAGGCGAAAGAAAGACTTTTCCAAATACTTGTAGCAGTCAGAGTAGGCGGCATCATGAGTTGGATAAAACTTCATCATTTTAACGAGTTCAAACAGTACGAAACTTGACCTAAAATACAGAGTCAAAACATAGCCCATAAAGAAGTCAGAGATGTTGCTTTAACAAACTTACTTAGAAATTATAATTTTAAGAATACTAAAGACTTAGGCTATGAAATCACGATGCTTAATAGGAAATATATGTCCTTATTGCTTATCAAAGATATAACAAGATAAATAGTAAGAGTCTTGAGCTCGAAAATTCTCTCCTTCCTTTGCGCCTTGAACTTTAACTCTAGATTGGTAGTTCGCTTTACATCTTCCTCTTTGACCATGATCTAATAGCTCTAAAGAGTTTCATGGTCTATCTGCAGCTATTCTTTGAATTTCTGATATTCATCAATCAAAAGCTTCTTCTTATCTCTCTATGATAGCAGATCATTATAAACTAGTAGCTTGGTATCTATCATTAAGCCCAGCTCTAGATATCGATTGCATAAGAACTGGTCATCTGGAACATGCATCTTTTCCTCGCAAAATCTCCCATAGTGGTCTTCAAAAGCTCTAAAGTCTTTCATTGACTGTTGGGAAGCTAGAAAAAGTATATTTAAAGAATAGAGTATCACTATTTTGCTAAAACCTATTCAGAGTTAAAGTTTGGTAACTTAGATTTATTTGCAATCGTTTGAACTTCTTTGAGTTGAAACATGCAGCCATGAATTTGAGGAGTATCTGGCTCAATTCTCCCTTCCATGCCATGCTTATTTTATACTTCATTAACTTGTATAAGAGCATCTTCAAGTAGCTGTAATAAACTTAAAATCGTCTGAGTTAATTTAATGTGTATGTAACACTTCCATGCCTGAAATGATCTTGAACTCTTAATTTCTATTTTCAATTCCACTGATGAACTTATTTTTCTCCTTTTCCAGCTTACGATTATTGTCCTTGAGATCTGTGAGATAGTCCTTTACCTCTTGCAGCCTTTTCTATCTTTTGTAAATTGCTTATTGGATGTTTCTCAATCCCTTCAGCTCGCTTTTATAGACATTTACTCTACTTGTCAGTATGTCCTAGTAAAATTATCGCTTCTAGTTCACAAAATATTAAGGCTATCTATAGAAGCCTAAATAATCAAGATCAGCTATATCTTCCTCTAGAATAGGAGATTAAGCGTGGATATCTTTCTGGTGTTGCTCAGAATATTCCATCTGTCGAAATTAGAGGCTGCCTTGTGGTAGCTCTCATTCTATGGAGCTATCTCATTTAGTTTCCAAGTGTCAAATACCTTCTACTTGTTCTCCTTCAGCTTCATAGCCTCTAATTGATCTGAGGACTGTCTTTCCTTTTTTAGATCTTCCTCCTTGGATAGCAATCGTTTCTAAAGCTCATTCCTTTTCAGTGTTAGCGCATTGAAGTCATAGTAGGAGTCTATCTTTTCCTGTGATTATGACCTAAAAATATTTGAAATAAGGAGTGATTGAGTTCGAATAGAACCGTTTAAGGAAAAAGGTTAAGCTTCTGGAGCTTGAGACATGGTTTGCTAATCATAAGGTATGATGTTATTTTAAGACTAGAGTATAAGTGGATTAGTGATGAAGGTTCCGAAATCGTAATGACTGTAAAGGGAACCTCTGGGAGAGCCTCTAGGAGATTAATTAGCAGACATCAAAGAACGCTTCCCTCTTGAGTACAAAAGCGATCGCTAAGTTCCAGACAGATGAGAGGAATTCAGCCTCATGGAAAAAGTAACACTTGACTGTCCTCCTACTCCATCAGCAGCTGCTAGTTTTTAGTTTAGCTATTTGAGACTGGCAAGCTCATCTTAGAATTTTTTCAAAAGCTACAGTTTCCTTTCTAGTTCAAAGTTAAGTGTGTCAATTTACTTATTCAACTATAAAAAGTAGGATTTAGAAAAATCGACTGAAAAAGAAAAGCTTTACCTTGACATCGTTTATCCTCATTTTCCTGTTGAAGAAGTCGCTTTTAATGCTGCTGTAAAGATTGATGCTTTTCATCCTTTGAGAAGAGTAGAATTAGCTGTTTACCTCTTAAAGCTTTGAGTTGTTCGTAGTTCGAGGAGAAAACATTCCACTTTATGATTCCCTTCCTTGGAGGTTAATTAAACTCTAAGGGCTATTTATTCCCTGGCTCTATATCCTATTTCGCATTTTCCTTTCGCTCAGTCTATTGCTAATCTATATTTTCTCAAGCTTAGGCTTTGTTCGCATTTATAGACTTCTGAGATCATTCATCTTAAAATGAAAAATCTCCAAAACTTTAAAGGGTGTATTACGTTTTTAAATTATCATTCTTGTTATTAGATATGGAGTTATGTTTGGCATTTTCGTTTTCTGAAGCATTGAATAAGGCCACTTAGCTCATAAAATTGATGTCTTCTGGCTGCTTGACTGGAGAATAACTCATTGGCAGATCAGTTGCACTTAAAATTGCATCCTCTGCAAGATTCTTATCTGAGCCAATATATAATATAATCGAGAGTTTTCTCAATTTTAAAATATTTTAACTAAATGCTTGAGAGATCGAGTCTTTAACTCCTCAATCTAAATCCTGGGATTGATTGGGAGGCGTAAACCGGCTGAGGGTTATATATTAGAGAAGCTTGAGATTTCTTGAGGGCCTGAAGCTTATTGCTAGATAAGTCCTATGAAACCAGAGATAGCCTTGGAGATCATAAATATAAAATATTTCGCAAGAGAGATACTTATTGGCTGAAGCCTGCATATCTGTACCTTTGTGGGATCAACGGACCTCTTGATCCATTTAGAGGTCGATTTCTCTTAGAATCCTCAATGTTTAAAATATTTGTATTTGAATCGGAGAAAACTGGGCTGTGCTCTGCAAGATTAAGCATTCCAGGATTTTAATTGAAATGAAATTGAGAGTCCTATAGCTTTTCTGCACTGAGAAAATTGTTAACGCTGTTAGAGTTGTGAAGAGAAATTCTCAAATTCGCTCCGTTTTCTCCTTCAGACTAAATTTTATTTCCTAATCTTAGTGAGTCTTCCCTTGCGGAATACGCTGCATTAAAAATAATTTAAAGTCATTATAAATTAACTAACTGCATCTTAATTACTTTAATCAATAGGTTCCAAGTCAGCTTGTGGCTTTGAAACTAAGGATCCTTGACCTCATCTTCTGCTGAAAAATTGAGGCTTCAAATAAGGAGAAGCTCCTACAAAATTTTAAGGCTGCCTCACCCCTAGACCTGAGTTTTCTGCGGTTGTTAAGTTAAAAACTAAAGCAAAGAAAATTATAATAATATAAAGGTGTTAAGTTTACTTGTTTCCATTTAATAATTTATAGATAATTAATTCGCAAGCATTTATTAAAAAAGTGTTTAAAATAACTCTTTAATTATTAAATCATAGCTGCTTTTAATTTCCTAAATACTTAATATGATTCAAAGAATCGGTTTTATCACTTAAATACTCCTTTGGGCTTATTAGTCTGAGTAAATAGTCTACTAGTCGTAGCATCGAATTTATCAAAAACTTTAATGCTCTACTCTCTGAGATCCTATATTTTTTACTTTTATGCTTTGATCTGCCTCTGCTAAGTTTTAATGTCTTAAATGAGTTTATCTTTTTCCTTTTACACTATTTGGACTGCCTGTCTGATCTCATTTACATGCTTAAAGTAAGTAAAAGAAGAGAGAAGATTAATAATGCTTTGTAAGATTAGGCTTTCTTATCTTTTCAAACTTAAGATTCTGCTAAAGCTTGGTTCTATTTTACTCCAAATTTTACAATGTCTGCTACTCTTGAAAGAGAGAAGCTTTTAATTTGGCCAATTCCCTGGTGTTTTCATTAGACACTGATCGCTTGTGGTGAATTCTAGAATTGAGTTGCTCAGTATGGTCTGTAAGCAAGGGTAGCTAATCTCATATATAAGACAATTCAACATTTCTTAATATGATGATTATCTTGAACAACCTAAATCTGTTGTTTCTTTATAGCGTATAGCTCCGATTTGATTTAGTCGATCAGCTTCATTAACTCCTTTTTCTCTTACTGTTTATCTTTGAGATTAATTTAATTTGAACTGATCTCATTTTGGACTCTCTGAGTAGTTTTCTCCATCTTCTGTAGTAGTATCTGGGAAATAGAAAAGGAGGAAGATCTCCCTGTCTCTGAAAGCCTTATATTGCTGCAACTGCTATTCAAGTGCTGCTGCAGGTTCAAAGTACTGCCGAATTGAGAGACTCTTATGCTATCAATAAAAGAAGTATGCTCTGTTAAACATTAAATAAGCTAAGATTTGATTATTGTCGCTCGCCTATAGTCTGAACTTTTTCTTTCTCTTAGAAAGACCTTGTAGAATTTCTGCCACTTGACAAACTTGACTTTGAAAATTTAAGCAATTATAAAAACTGATATTTTAAATGTTGAATGAGGGAAGGATGTGTTGCAGGATTAATTGAAATTGACAGATTTAATCCTGTAGTGTTTTTTCTTGTTGTTGTCCAAACTGCTTCTCTAGCTATAATAGCTTAAATCTTTTGTGCTATCAACCTAATCGTGGAAAGTCTTAGACAATTGGTTTTGAGTCTTCCCATCCTCTTTTTTATTTTATCCCTTGAATGTATTATATTGATGTTGTTAATTCTTATTTATTCATGAGTAGCTATCTTTGACTGGACTCTGTCTGTGGGAGATGAATTCTGGCTGGAATATCTTTCTCTCCCAGTTTTCTTTAAATACTATAATTTAAAATACTCATTAAGCAAATTTAAATTTATTGCATTAAATCAAATTTATAAGTAAGGAAATATACCTAGTTTATTTATAAAACTAATTATTACTGTATTAGTTCTGCAATTAATTTGTTCTTGGGGAGATTGCGAATTAAATTATAAAATTTGGATCATATATAAAGATAAGGGATTGGAGAGAATAGGGTTGATGCCGCAGCTGTCTCCATCGATATCTTGGCGTCTAAAAGTTTCTAGCTGCTAGTTTGTGTCATCTTAATTATCACAAGTCTTACTTAGATACTTTATAAAGCTTGGAGATTCAAATAGAAATTAAAATACTTTTAAAGTCATTTAATCTAATGATTCTTGAATGTGGTATCTCATTTCTGCCTTCGAAGGTTGCCTTCCTCTAAAATATATTATTAAGGAGGGGAAATTTCTTACATTAACTTCTAGGGAAAATCTGGTTATTATTTTTAAGTGAAATCCTGTTGCTATTATAAATAAATCATTAAGTTAATTTTAAAATTAAATATTTTATCTAAAAAATTTGCTAAAATTAAAAAGAAATTAGCTATATAATTTTTTCATACAAAGAGTGGCTTAAAAGAGTGCGATATAGAAAAGTAAAAATCACTTGCTTTTCAAAAAGTATATCAAATCACACTCTTTTGTAATGATTATTCTATTTTCAGCTAATTTTTAGATGACAATATGGAGTATTTGAAGTTAGCAGAGCATTTTTATTTGAATCATCTTACGATCTTAGAGTACTCAGAATAAAACTAGTTAAAGTATCTGATGTTATCAAACCAACGTCATTCCTAAATTCTGTGCTACAATCTGAAACCTTATTCTAAATTTCAACGGATTAAGTATCCCTCTACTTCTTATTTTGATCTATATCTAATTGGCTCTTTAAAAAATAAAAATACTGTAATACTTTTGGTGTGCCCCCTGATTTTCAACAATTTGTGAGAGTACCTGCTTTTGACTATCATCAGTTTATTTTTGCATTAAACTCTCTTCATCTTTCATTTATAAGATTTGATGAGGGTATGTACTAGGTTGTATCTACAGATTCTATATGCCTTCTTGAGCTAGCTGATAAAAATATATGCTCAGAAATATTATTCTACTTAAGATGCAAAGTCTGTTTAGCAGAGAGTACAAATGGCTATTCGTTTATTGAGTCCTCGCCTAAATGAGAAAAAATATTTTTATTTCCTTCAGTCTCTAGAATTACATATTACTGATTCTGACTCTCTGAGGAGTTTCTCTTATTCCCAAAATTTCTTTTATCACCTTCTGTCGTCTTAATTTTTCTAGAATAATTCCCAAGCTTACTAAATTGATCGTAGTTTGACTTCAACATTTCAGCATTCTACATTTCTTTCCTCAACGAAGGCATCTTATTTTTAATGTTAGGACTAGAGAAGCTATTTTCACTTTCCATGAATGGTCTAACCTACCCGTGAGTTAGATTCCTTCTATGAGTTGTAACTATTTTTCCTTTCTCGGCATTGGAATAATTTTCCTTGTCTGTTGTTTGCTTTCTTTGCTATTCTAACAATCAGGGTGCTAGTCAAAAATTTAATTTATTGATCCTAATGAATTTAAGTGTAGCTAAGCAAGCGAAAATATTGAACAAAGTGGTATTCATTAAGCTTACGCAGCTCTTTGTTATATACATTTAATAGTGTGGTGAGGTTTTTATTTTACTCCCTTATAATATTATTACACCAAGAAGCATTCTTGTATGAAAGAAGCTTCTCAAAAAGTATCGGCTTGACCAAGATCCTTTCTTAAGGCATAGCCCTCCTGCATCTCGAATTTAATGCTTTCTGGAAAAGAGGTTCTCCAAGATCATCTGAAGGTTTTATTGAGACGCTCTTCTTATACTCAAAACCTCACTTGCAAGCCAGCAGCTCTTCCTTTGCTCGCAAAGTCCTGGAAATCACTCAAGTTTATTTTTTGGCCAGGTTTTTTATGCTCATAAAATTGAAGAATCAATTCTCTTTGAGTCTTCGGGTAATACAAAGAGTCACGATTTTCTGAAAGAGACCCCCAAAGACTTCTTACTAATTTTGGCTCTATCAAATCGCTGCTCGAACTTCAGGCTCTCCTCCGCTCTGCCAGTAAGTTGTGTACAATAAATTTCGGATGGCAGGCCACCTACATTCATTTTTCCAAGAATGCGAGTGCAAGGGAGACTTCATATTTTTCTCATCCTGGCCACATCAAAGTCTAGTTCCTCAGGCAAAGTCCTTCCGTCGCTCGTTTCGAGAAAAATCGATTTTGAACCATCATTTATGAGAGTAGTTACTGATTCATCTGAACTATGAGAGATATTGAAATTTTAAAAGAGTTCTTACTTTTAGCGAGTTCCCCTTTCCTCAATTTAATCCGCTTCTTCACTTGGCAAAAGTAATTAAAGCCAGTCATTTCCAAATTTAATGTATCGCAGAAGCTCAAATATCGGAGTAGGAGCCAAAGACCAAGTATTAAGCTGTATCCTTTCAAACCCCTAGTGCAAGCTGTCCTGGAGAAAATTCAGTTTAAGCTGGTTGCTAATATTGATTGGCTGCTTTCCCTCTGCGAAGAATACTCAAGCTAATTGCGCCTGTCATTTATTTGGCTTAATAAGATGGAATTTGAATTCCAAGTAGGAGTTCTAAATAAAACAATTAATTTTGCTTTAAAAAGTTCAAATTTAATTATTTTTGACTTACCTTAGCTTCTCCTGGAAATTATCTCATTGTATTAGGACAGGCCCTTATAAAGCAGAGAAGTCTGGCTCTGTAAATATATTCATGCATGAATTTTAGAAAGTTTCCTACTTGTTTCTGATGTTTACCCTGATTTTAAAAAGCTTGAGCTTTACTGTAATAAGACGAAGATACAAGTCTCAATCTGAAAATAGTGAGCAGCTCAATTTAGTTTCTCAAAAATAGCTATAGGAAAAACTTTGAGGTCTGGCTTTTGAGATTCCGATGATTCTAGAAATAATTTTCTTGAAAGCATCAACTTCATTTGTAAAAATCCTTTCTGAAAGGATAACAGAAACAGACTTCTTGAATTTCACTTTTTATTAAGCCTACTTCTTGATAAATAAAGGCATCCAAGATTATTCTTCTTAAGCCCAGGATGAAAGAGAGGCTTTCCTTTGAAGAGTAAATTTAGGTCTTGACCTCCGAATTTAATCATTAAAACTTGTTGCTGCTCACTTTAATAAGCTGAGTCTCCAAAATAAAATGCTCAAGTGAGGCTGCTTTCCTGTGACTGTAAGTTTGAGATCAGGATAAGAATTTTTATTGCGAATAAATGCATACAATTCTTGCTCCGTTTGAAATGGATTCATTGGTCCAAAGTAATAAGAAATAGTCATTTTCATCTCACAAGCTTATTTCTGAATTAGGAAATCTCCTTACTAGCTCTTGCAAGTATTTCCAATAATAAAAAGAAGAGGAAGTGGGAAGTACAAAAATACTCGTAGACAGGTAGACTCTGAACTTATGCAATTTCACTTTAGGATATTTAGCCACCCTTTAGATTTGGCTCTTTTGATCGCATACGTTTATATCATTACATGTCAAAGATTGTGCAAAGATCTTGCTCTTCTAGAATTTGCCAGCCTCTCAATAAAATCAAAATTATTTAGGTCGTTTCAAAAACGGAAGCGAGGTCTCCCAGCTCAGTGTCGAAGCTGCTGATTGGAAATGAATAGAGCAGCTACTAGAAGACTTCATTGACAAATATCGGTTTCAAGTGGTCTGCCAGGAGCCCCACCTATTTAAATTAATTATTTCAATATATAATTAAATTAGCAAAATTTTATAACTTACTCCCTCTTCTTCATT
>JAJKFJ010013027.1:0-11856 GCA_027382625.1 Tetmemena sp. SeJ-2015 | reverse complement strand
TATAAAGAGAGTTGCAAAATCAAATGAGATAAGATAAGATCTGTATGGGCTCCCATAATCCAGAGTCTTTACTTTTATTATATAATATTGAATAATATTTAATCGTAGTTCTTTCATTAATCTTATTCATAGAACTTTCCAAAGACAGAATCATAACTGTAATAAAGAAATAAAGTTTTAATTTTATAGGGTGAAATCGAATTTCTTTCTTTTTAACTTTTTTTTAGATAATTTCACCCTCATTTTATCTAAGATCTTAATAAACTTAATGGCTACAGCTTCTAAGGAGCAATAAAAGCGAGTTGATGTGCTGATAGTTGGCGGTGGACCTGCAACTTTAGGCCTCCTTTGTAATGCTACAAAAACTAATAGGTAAATAAATCTATGTATTTTCTATAATAATTGAGATCCTTAAAGTCTCAATAAGTATTTTTATATTAATTTATCGTAATCTAAAGTAACTTTTGGATAGGCTTAATGAACTTTTGCTGACAGGAGATGGAATTGCAATTGTGGAGTCAGGTTTATCCTTCGGTGGAGGATATCTGCAGCACTTTGGAATCAATTCAAATACTAGCGCAAACGGATTCATTAAATGCCTTTATCGTAAAAAATAGGTAAGTACTTCACTTCCATGAAATTGAGAGGAAAAAGCTAAAATAAATTTGTCAATCATTGATCGATTCCTTAATAAGATTCTCAACACACTATTTATAGGAGGTGATCACGAATTAAAAAAAGAACGCAAATCAAGTTCAAGCACCATAAACTACTACTTAATAAATTACTCAAGTTAAAAAGCTGAAGGACATGAATAATATTGGACTAGATGAGGGGATGGAGTCTGAGGATGAGGGAGATGAAAAAGCTGAGACTTAAAACAACAAATACGAAGCTTTGCCTCCCTTTAAAGAACTTTATCCTTTGAGTGATATCGTAAAAGTGATGAGGTAGTACGGCCCAAATATAGTCCCACTTTCTATGATAGGAATGATGATGAATTACACTGGAAATCATTTACTCTCTCACATATTCAATATTTACAAAAAGAAGATATTTTTTCCTATGCACAAAGTCACTGCAATTCAACTTCTTGCCAACGGTGAAATATTAACTACAGCTAAAAGGACTGACTGCGTTATTAAGAGAAATAATTAAACAGGCCACACCATTTTTCAGGATCAAGAAACAATAGTTACTTTCAGATCTAAAGCTATAGTACTGTCGAATGGCGGTTACCAAATTCTTAATAATCAATTTTACGAATGGTTTCCAGCCATGATTTAAAGGAAAGATAGAGTTATCTTAGGGGATCATTTCTTGAGGAAGGAGGTGTATTTTCCAACTATGCAAAAGATAAGAGAGCAAGAATATAAGAACATAGTAATTATAGGAGGATCCCATTCTGGATTTTCTTGTGCGTGGATGATGCTTAACGGACCTGCCACTTTCAGAAAAAATACATCAGTGAACTTCAAGAGCTTAGAAAATTTTCCAGGTGCATAAATCAAAAGTATTTAAAACTGCCCTGACTGCTGTACTTGCCAGTAAAATAAAAGTAAAGATGTGAAGCAAGCATCTTAACAGATAATCCAATGCCCCTGTATCTGCAAATGCTTTGGATTTTTCCAATATAAGGATTGGGAATTTGACTATGAAAATGATGTCTTAGACCACTTAGATGTAGGAAGCATAACAATTCTCTATAGAGATAGAATCAAGGTCTTTTATAGTTAGGTGAAGAATGCGGAATTTGATGGCTATACAGATTTTAAAGCCCTTAATTTCAGCAATAAAAATGGCTATTTATATTCCTTCACGGGTCTTAGAGGAGATGCAAAAAAGCTCTACAAAAATGTCATGAAGGGTCAAGAGAAAAGAGTGAGGCTAATCAAAGCAGAAACTCCTGAGTAGCAGAGAAGTTACGTTGAAAATGCAGACCTAGTAATTTGGGCTTGCGGATATTTGACTAATAAAATTCCAATTAGAGACTTCGAAGGAAGAGAGTAGTAGTTGAGTCAAAAGATTCCTTTCACTCAATATGATGTGGATAACAAGTGCAGGATAATTACAAGTGATAATGGACTGCTGACTAAGACTTTTGGCACTGGAATTGCATATCCTCTGAGAACAAACGATGGCATGATAATTCCAGATGCATCTAAGAATAATCCAAGGGCGGACAGTTTCACCCTCTATCTTAATTTCGTGGCTGATAAGATTCTTCAAAATGTATTGCCAAAGCAAAAACTAGATAATAAACTTCATAAAACTATCAGAGAAAGAAAGACTGCAGCTGCCATTAAGGTGAATCAGCAAAACGCATAAACTTAAAATTAGACTTAGAATAAAAGGAATCCTCCTGCTCAGAGCTAAACTTCAACCTAGAAAAATGGGCGATCAAGTACAGCTAGTGTAGCGCAAAGAAGACCTGTTCTCGAGCAGAAAAAGTAAAGTCAAGGATAATAAAATAGAGAGATTAAAAATCAAAGCAGATCTAGAGCAGCTGCTCCTATCTCTAATCAAATTACATAACATAAAAAACTGGTCGTCGAAGAGAATCAGAATAAAAATTAAGGAGAGGTGGTCTTGATAAATTTAGCAATTAAAGATAATGAAAATTCTAATCTAAACTTAAATTCCGAAACAAGCGACAAGCAATTAGGAGAAGATTAAAATGAAAAAGCATAATCAGTAGCTATAAGTGAATCAACAGATACAAATGCCTCAACTGCATTACCAATCTCAAACAAATAGAGCTTTTCCTAATCAGTAAAGATTAATCCTGCTAAAGCATCAGATCTTCATAAAATTGAAACAAATTAGAAGAAGGCAACTGGATCTATGATGCATGCTGGTAAAACATTAATAATTCCAAAAGCATAAATAAATATTGACCAAGGTAAGAAAACTAAAATATCTTAGCCTGCTAAAAAATCTGACTCTTTCTACAAAAACACTTAATTAGAAAGGATATAAATTGAAGATATGAAAGATTCCAGTATTTAAGCTACTCAGAGAATAGATTCTTCTCTGGGAATAAACTCTCCCCCTTAATCTGATAAACACATCCCCAATATCACTCTAAGAAGGGATATGATAGATTTTCAAACTGCAGCCACTTCTAGCATCCTTCATTCAAGTTAAACACCAAAGCAGCTCCTTAGTTAAACTGAGTCTTCTAGTAAAAATTCTTCATAGCCGGAGAGCAGAGAGTGTGCCGCGAATTAAATTCCTCTAGAATAAAATGATGTCCATTTAAAGCTGCAGAGTAGATAGTTCGAGCCAAAATAAAAAGGAGAGATAGAGTTTGAAAGATCTGCAAGCCACGTAGTGAGATTGGATTTGTCTGAGAAAATTCTACCTCAAGAAATAAAGGGCAGCTCTGCATCACCTAATCGTGAGAGAATTATTAAAGAAATTGCTAGTTCTTATCAAAGCCCATTTAAGAGAAATGGAGGCGTTGGCCATATGAAGTAAGCTTACGAGCAATCATAATCATTTATGAAAAGTTAGAATAAAGTCTAATCTCAGTCTTGCGCATTCTCATTAACTCATAAGAAGTCCAAGGCTTTAAAAAGCAATTCAGTTGCTGAGTAAAACCTGGCTACCTCATCAGTACCTCAAGACTTAAATACTCTCTCATCTCCATAAAAGACTTAATCGAAAGTGAATATCTAATCTAGTGTCCTCCCTCTCAAAGTTTAGATAATTATATTTGTAATCTTAGTATTTCAATTACCGCAATACATGCACAGCGGCTAGAATAATTATCATGGAATCCATATGAACTAATACTAAAAAATATTTTAAGTATGTATTATATTTCTACTACTCTTCAAGTATTTAAAATTAGCAGTAGTTCCTAACATAAAGCTCAAACTAACCTCTCAGAATACCCTCCCAATAAATTAATGGATCAAAGTTGATCTAAAACTTTTTGCTTTTATCATTTAAATGAATCTAAAATACCTGGTCTCCTAGTGTTCAGAAGCATATAAGAAACAACAATGATAACATGCAAGGGATAGTTTAAAGAACATAAATCAATAGTGTGTAGAAATAATCTGTAAAGTTATTTATGATAAGTTTTAACTTTAGTCTAAGAACATTACGCAACACTAATAAACGGTGTTTAGCCTCCAATAGCACCCTAATGGAAGCTTGCAGTACTTAATAAGTCCTTAAAAAACCTTGATATAAAAGCTAACTTATGAACCTATAAGCCTCAGCAACAAAAGAAAAGAGTCTGGTCTAAGTGCTATAGCATAACAGTCGCTGTCTGGCATGCAATCTTTGTAAACCAAACCATCAAATATCGCTCTCCAAAGCATTCACGACCAGATTCAAATGCAAGATAATCATTACTTGCTTACAGCGCATGCTTAAAAGCCATCTTATCATGCTGATCTTCATACCTTTTTGGATTATCTTTTTTTCACTTATTTATTAAACTTTAGTTGATTATGGAAGATAAAACACTCAAGAGACAAACTAATAGCCAGAATAAATTCCAAAGAGCAGAGGTCACCAAATTGGTGCGAATTTCAAAAGCTAAGCAGCCACTTAAAATTAATTCTCAATTTAATTATAAAACTGAAAGTAGTGAAATGTAGTCAAGTTTTGTTAAAGTTAAGTTTAAATGCATCTTAAATTTCAAAGTTTAAATTTTATATTGAATCTCAAAGTATAAATTAATTCACTAATTTATAAAAAGAATGGACTTGCAAAAATACAAATTCGAAATTAATGCACCTCTGAAGCTGAGTGCAATCAAGTCTTTGCAACTTGATGAATAATTCAAAACCAATGAGAGGATGACTTTACTAGATTTTAAGAGAAGGGTAGATGCTTTAAGAGATAATTGCCCTTCAAAACTTGTTTATATTTCTATTTTGAATCCTTTGAATACTTTTCATTTATTTTTGAGTCTTTATCGATGATGAAGATGGAAGAGATTGTTTTTCAAGTTAGAAAAGGAATCTCATTTAGCAAATGAGCACAGAGAACTTGTGTTTGATCCCTCAGCCTAGAGAGAGTTTGAGCAAGAAAAATAAAATGATCCTTCACAAATCTCAAGATGGAATTAATATATAGCAGACGACGAGAAATGATATAGATAAATCTTAGAATATAAGGCACCATAACTAGCATTCCACAAATATATTCATTCAGCAGAGAAGGAACTCTGCTCTAGCTCATTAGAATCAGGGTGTTTAGGAATATTCTAAATCACTTGTGAACTCATCGAGTAATCAGAAGAACTAGGATAACTCTTAGAGTGATTAGCTGAATGCAAAAAGAATAGAGGAAGGGTTGAATTAAATTAAAGTAAGTAAAGTAAAGTAAAATTTAGGGAATGTAAATAATAATCAATTTCAAATCTCAGTACTTAAAAGTACTAGATAAGAAACCGTACTATTATCCTATGTAAGGAATTAAATTAATAGTTCCATTAATTCAAGCTAAGCTCAACAAAAGAAAATACAAGTCAGGATGTTAGAACCCTCAGAGAGAGCTATGATTTCTAAATTTTATCACAACCAACCGTAAAAATAGCACAACAATTTAAAAGTGCAAGCTTAAATAGTCAACACACACGACCAAGGAGGAATAAAGTCTTAGATCTAGGTAGCAACTCCAATGCTAAGTCAAATTTACAAAACCTTAAATTAGCCGCAAATAGAAAAAGAAGGCCAGCCAAGCTCTTCAATTTCAAATTTCAGAGGATATCATCAAAGAAACGAAGCAATGACTGACTTACAGTAGAATAGAAAGGTGATTGCCAATTAAACTACATCTGCTATAGAAGCAAGATAAGAAGGTTAGAAGATTGAGAAAACTCATGAAAGAAATGGCTCAAACAGCTAAACTAGGTTGACAGATTTAAAAGAAGCAAGGATGAAGAATAGATCAGAGTCGAGACAAAGAATAAGTCATACTAATCTATCCTTGATTAAGGAGGAGCTACATCAACTTTAAAATTTGTCAATCTAAAACTTGAACAATTCTAAGTTCCTGAACAAAGCCCAAGTGAATTCATCGTTGCATGCTAGTAACATTTCACTTCAAGGATTGTAGCATACTGATTCGTAGAACCAATTTAACAGTTTACATCGTGCCGGAAATTATAGTTCTAGTTTGAAGAATATGCAATTAGCTAACAATTTAAACAATCAGAGCAATTTAGATGAGACTCTATAGGTGGTTAAGGACATACTACTTGTCAAAAGAAATCAATCTCAAACCAATTTATCTCTAATTCATTAAAGTGCTCTTAATCAATCTCAGTCTGGATTGAATGGGAGTATTCTTTTTGAGAAGTAAAGTCTGAATTAGTAGAACTACAATTCAAATGGTCAGAATGGGAATGATAGTCTCAACATAACTTCGATCTCAAATAACTAGTAGAATAATTTTACTACCCTCAGAAAGCCCCCAATTAGCAAAGCAGCCAATACTCAAAGTAATAGTGCTATTGCAAGCAACTCTATTCCCGCATCTCTGAATTAGGATATAAAAAATTCCTTGATAATGTAAGGGAAGGAGAATATAGATGACTTTTTAATGATGTATGAAAATTTCAAACTTCAAAATAACTCTTATTAGCAACCATTGAATTAATCTTAGCAGCTGAAAACTATAATTGAAGCACCTTAAGTGATACAAAATCAAAAGCAAAGTTAGCACATCAAGATGAGTCATACTAAGAATTATAAATGTATTTAAAATCATTAAAATTAATTGTAATTAGCTTAGCCATAATCCAAAGCTAGCATAAAATCAAAGCCCTGTAATTGGATAGACATATTAAAACAATTCTTAAATTTTTAATCCAAAGAGGCAAACAATCAAGCAAGCATCTAGTATAAATGAGGCAGGTGAATCTTTACTATCTCCAGAAATTACCCAAAGAATATAAGCATTTAATCCTTAATCTACAAGCCATACCAACCATAATGGCAGACTATTTCAAGTGGATAGCAATTAAAACTCGCAATTTGCCTTTGGATCATCAAGCTAAAATTATATCAAAAGAAGCAATAATCATAAATTAATTTATATGAGCTTAATACATAAGTATTTTTTGCTAAATGCCCCTCATAATAAAGTGATGTCTTCACAAAATGGGCAAAGCTCGCAAATTCAAACTGGTGGAGTAACCCTTTCTACAGGCCGTGGGAGATCAAACAGTGAATATTCTAATGTAGGTTTTCAAAATGGCCTTTCTAAACCTTTATAGTAAAGAGGAAAGTTTTAAGATTTGTGAGATAATTTAAAAATATAATCTGACTATTTCTGAGATTAATGATGAAGCTAATTGTCTTAAGTTAAAGTGAAATAATTTCTTAAGCCACCCATAAATTAATATTAACTCAAAATTAAATTAAAAGTATAGAGAAAAATGACTGAATCTACCTCCTTTATCTTTGGCAATATTTCATTGAGTTGCACGAGAGCACATTTATTAAGCAGCAATCTAGGAATCATAGGACTACCTTAAGTCTCTCTTTAACAGGCTATCATGAACTTCATGTTCTATTTTTAAATTATAACCTTAAATTTACAATTTCGGGTCAGCATCAGTGATTTATACCTTATTCAAAGGGTTGTAGAGAACTTTCCGAAGAACAAGTGAATACCTAAGATCTATCTTCAACAGCTCAAAGTATTTGAATCCGACCATTTAAGATCTACTTCCTCGCAGCTCTTCCCAAAGCCCCATTCCTACTTAAAGATACTACGCTGTTGTGTTTGGTCTGAACAGAGCAGGTTTTAACTTTGCAAAGCAACTTGCTCGAAGAGGATTCAATCTCATTTTGATAGATAGAGACATGGAAGTGCTCAAAAATATAGAAGAAAGATTGAGAGATGACATCTGTGCTGTGAGCAAAGAATATAGAAGGCAGCTAGAGGACTCTGAGGCAGATAGATTAGATATCCACAAGATTGCTCTACTGAAGTTTGATCAAGTCTCACTTAAGGAAGCACTTTTGCCTGTCAAGGACTTTCAAGTCAAGATATTTGTAAACTGCAAGAATTCAAAGCGAAGTGAAATAGGCAGAGGAGAGAAAGTTCAAGGCAAGGATGGCGCAGACATACTTACGAGAAATGAAGTTTATTTTTCAGGCAGAGAGAATATAGAGGGATTCTCAACTTTGGTGAGTATTTTCCTCTTCCAAATGAGAAGAGATGCTGATTACCCGAGCGTCATTAATTTTAAATTAATTTTAGATATAAGATAACTGATTTTAAGAAATTGCTTTCTAATTAATGTTGACAATTACCATTCTGAAAATAAAGGAAATATAAAGAACGGACAAATCCTATTCGAGGCTTCAATAGCATTTCAAGATAAATTTACAACACTCTTATCCCAAAAGTTCTAAGATGTCAAGAGCATAAACGTTAAAGTAGACTTCAAGCAACTTTAGAGTGAAAAGCTTAAATACTAAGTATTCAAACAAGCTTTCTCCTACTTAGGTATCAAGGATACCATATATGTATGATCTAATCTATATTGTTTTAAGCCATGATCGTGCAATTTTATATAGAATATTTCCTTTGATCTAAAAATTGCATCTATAATTAATTGTCTTTCTTTATAGTCTAGGAATGGAAAGATGATTTGGATTTTTGACTGTTAAATCATTTTGGGAAGTATTCTTTACTTGAATATTTATTTGATTATCATTTTTTCATCTTCAGAAATTAGTTTAATGTTGCTCGCCTTTGTGATTCTTTCTCTTCTCTGCAACTTCGTATCATCTTAATCCTCTGCTTGATAGGCATAGATTTAGTCGAATTTCAAGTTCACATAGGAGCCACTTTATGTTGTACAATATTAATATAATAATACAACAGAGTTCATTCTTCCCTATTAACTGAAAATGTGTACTCTCATTCAATAATCAAAATGAAAATAATTAAAATCAATAGTTTGAGCTTGCAGATGAATTCAGCACAGGCAAACTATTTACTTTCCTTATTAATCCTATCGTCATTCATTTTAAATTATTTAAATTCAAATCTCAAACTGTTTATTTTATTCAAGTATGATAATTTAAAAAGGAAAAAAGCTCATGAAAACTACTAATACACAAAATTTAAAGCTAAGGAGAGCGTCCTTTAATCCCTCAAGTAATTAAGACTGTCTCTAGTTCTCTAATCCATTAACTGTGGTTTTACCGAGTAAACAAAAGCCATTATACTTTTTAAAGCAGCGTCTAGCTTGAGTTTTTGAGTATTGCTTGTTGCTCCTGCATTGAAACTTTAGCTTTAAAATAATTATCTAATAGAATTAACTAAATTAGTTTTGAAAATAAGCAGGAGAAGATTCATCAATCAGGCTAATGTCAAGAGGATTTTAAGCTTGAAAAGATTGATTGAGATTCCCAGATTTTAGAATTTAACTGTTATTTAAGGATTCATCGCCCTGATAAAAAACTTGATTAAAGAACTCTGAATCCTTATGCTACTCTAGGTATTATCGAAAAGTCATTAACACTTTTTTGGCCTCTATTACCTCTCCTTCTATCACCTAAGATAGGTGAGAGTCTACTGCATCAATTTCAACTTCCAGTTTTTATGTAGCTGCTTTGAATTAAAAGCGCGACAAAAGATTATCTCCTATCTTTTATACCATTAAGGATGACTATCAAGTAAAATTTTAATTGACTAGTTTGGAATTTGAGTGTCTGTTTATTTAAATTATTTTCTCTTGAGAAAGCTTTAAATGGAGTAGCCCTGTCTTGCAACTATCTCTTTTTCAGTAACCATTTTCTAATACCTGGCCTTTTCATCTTAGCTGAGAGCATTTTCGATTTGTTCTTTTGCAAAAGCAGTTAATTAAGTTTTAAATAGTTTTGGCTTAGCTTGATGAATCAAGAAAACTAGAAGATCTTATTCTATTTGCAGTTGCGATTACTTAGCTCCACCTTCAACTATATGAAAAACTATGTGAAGCTGTTCAAAAAAATGATAAATAAGGTATATCAGGCTAATAGAAGACATCCTGATTTAGGATGTTATATATAATGTTGTAAAAAATGCTCTCATCAATCGTGATATCTTCTTCAGAAGTCAAGTTGTCTTACAAAAGCATGGGAATTTTAAACTACAGCTTGATATAATTAAAACCTTCTTGTTAAAGTTAAGAGAGCTGAACGAAAAACTCATCATCTTAAAGCTTCCTTGTGCGGTAAGAACTCAGCTTTAATTCTTAAATTTCAGAAACTTTCTCTGAAGTAGTATCATATGTGGATGAATATGGTCTGTCGTGAATGATTTCTCTAAAAAGTTTGGCTTCTTGATTAAGAGCTATCTCTAAATTTTCTAAATTTAATTTGGGCATCTGCATTTATGAAAATTTGAGATTTTAAAATCTGAGCTTTCTCCTTTCTTCGAAGCTTGAAATTAGATACTGTTAATAAGATCTCATGAGTATCATGAATAATATTCTATTTTCTAGCTCGATATATAGAATTGTATGATCATTGAACGACTAAACTATTTATAAATTCTATGTAAACTATTTAGACTATTAATTCTGGGCGACCACAAGTGAAAAATGGTTCTTAAGATTGTAAATTTAGTCGATGTCTATATCTTAATCTTGAATTTCAATTTGAAACACAAAGCCTTTTGAAAATAGCTCCATCTAGGGCAAGTTTAGTTCTACTTCTTTATTTATAAAGTTAAGAGTCGATTTTAGGACATCCTGATGCATTTTTATAACACTATTTTCCATATCATGATCGAAGTTGAAATCAAAGTCAACAATAAATTCTTAAAGGATGAATTTTGTCTACTTATGAATTTGCTTAGGTTCAAGATTTTTGAGTTAATTCAACTTTTCTTAAACAAGTTTAGTAAAATATATTTGGCAATTAAATCAAACTTAATATTTCTGAAATTTGTAAATCGATAAAGATATCGCATCCTTTATTTTAGCTGATCTTGCTATCTCTCATCAAAGACTACCTCATAGATGGAACATTTGAATTCTGAGCTTTAAAGTAAAGAGGATGATGATTTTTCTCTTAAATAAGGAAACCTTTTGGTTATTCAAGTGGGAAGTAGTTATTTTGTTCATCTTTTATGCTTGGACTTCGTGAAACGATAACTGCCTCCACAATTTAAAAAGAATCCTCTTCGCTCTATTCAACATCTAGGTAGGTGGCTGCTTATTCCTTATGCGCTTTCTGTTCTTATTCAGGGGCCTTTTCATTCATACTCATAACCGATCTCTAATGCGAATGAGTCATTCTTGACTAATGACTCTACCGATTGTGTGAACTTTATTGGACTCTGTTTCTATCATAAATTTGGTTCAGGGCTTTATGCTGAGTTGTTTGAGGCGGCTTTACCTAAGATATGCCTAGAGCCTTTGCTAATACATGAGCATTACTTGACTATCCTGCTCTAGAGTGTGGTCTCTATGTCAAACTTTAAATGGAGGAATTCGCTTCAGCTAGCTTAGGCTTTGCGCTTTATAAGAGAATGCTTGATTGTTGTTAGCCAGGCAAGGTTATTAAAGATGCATTAAAAGGCTTTGCTACTTTTACTTGCTTATTTTATACTTATTGCTAGTTCCCTTAAGTGCTACCAGAGATTGAAGTGTTCGTAGTTATATTATGATTCAAAATAGCTTGAGCCTCGAGACTCTGGTTATGAAATTAAGAACTCTAAAATCTCAAAGTCTATGTAAAATATAGAACGATATAAACAAGGCCATGTTCCATTAAGGGAATTACTCTAAGTTTAAGAGAGGATAAAATTCTTATTTTTTAGCTTTTGTTTAGATTTCATTGAGCTACTTTAATGAGCGTTAAGTTTAGTGGGGATAGCATGAAA
>JAJKFJ010013017.1:0-11861 GCA_027382625.1 Tetmemena sp. SeJ-2015 | reverse complement strand
GAATAGACTCCGACTCCAGTAGCAGCTCTGATCTCTTAGTAGGAGCAATATACCAGGCTCTCAGATGTAGGCTGCAAAGTTCTGAACCTGAGTAGGACTATGAGCTAAGACAGCTATGGTGTCACTGTCTTCTTCCTCATCGCAAATATAATTTCGATATGAACTATAGATTATTCTTTCTTTACCCTTTATCCTGATTAATCCTTCTTGATTATAATAAATATAAGTGTTTGTAAATTATAAAACAAATTCAAGTTATAATACTAAATTTTAAATATGAGAAAATATTAGATTTCCATTGATGGTTTATAATCCTGCACTGTGGAGAATGGGATTTATGGTTGGAAGTTTGACTACTGACCTAGTGGGAGTAGCAATTCCTCCCATTCCAATTGGAGAAATAAAGGGCATCGAAAGTGAACTCCCCAAAGATCGTCCTGGTGAAAATGCTGCCAAGTCTTTCAAGGCACCTGCTCTAAAATTGTAAAACATTAATTTACTTACTTTCCATATGGAGAGTAGTTTGCGACTGTGTCCAGGTGATTGAAGTCACCCAATCGATCATGAATTTTTTCATTGACTTTTTGGGTTTCCTTCATGGCCATCTGTAGTCTCAACTCATTTGCATATTCTTGCTATTTGTCTGCCATTTAAATAGGTACTGCTCTTTTATTAGGATTTACTATCTGTTACTCAATCAGATCAAAAGTGATGGTTTTGAGTTTTGTAATATTAAATAGTTCTTTTCTTTTATTTCGCTTAAGACGATGGATTAGTAAAGTTGTTCTGCTTTCAACTTCTTTTATTCTTTATAATTTACTTCATTTGCTTTTTTTAGCTATTGTACTCTAGTTCTGTGAATAGAAATTAAGGTGTTTTAATATTGTTAAATTTTCAAAATGGAGAAAAGACCGAGTGGAGCAGCAGCTGCCAATGGTGGCAAACTTAACGACTATGAAATCTCAACCAAGCTTGGACAAGGCTCATTCGGAGTTGTTTACAAGGTTAAGAGGAAGAGTAAGTATACACAATTTCTTTTTAAGATACCTCCAAGATAATCTGCAGTATTCTAAATGCTTTGAAGAATTCATTTCTTCAAATTCCTAAAAGAGGAATGAGAGATGAGTATTAAACTCGCTAAACCTATGACTATCTTTAACATTTGCTTATACACTTTAATAGCTGACTAAAAGATATATGTGCTCAAGAAAATAGACATATCCTCCATGTCCACTGCTCAAAAGAAAGAAGCTGTCCATGAGGCAACTATCCTCTCCAAGATCAATAGTCCCTATATAGTCAAGTTCTATGACTCTTTCACCGAACGCTCTTAGATCAACATAATCATGGAGTACTGTGAGAACGGAGACCTGGGTATTTATCTCAAACGCCAAATGGGAAGGCAGCTCAGTGAAAGCAAGATTTGGAAGTTCTTTGTTGAAATGTGTCTCGGCATGCACTACCTTCATAGTAATAAAATCCTCCACAGAGATATCAAGACCATTAACATTTGTAATCAGTAAAGATTCCATTTTTAAACTAAGAGTTTCTTTTGATAAACATGTTCTTGACAAAAGAGGATAAGATCAAGATTGGAGATTTAGGTGTAGCTAAGATGCTGAACTAGACTGCTAATTTCGCTCATACCGTGGTAGGCACTCCTTACTATCTCTCACCTGAACTTTGTGAAGAGAAACCTTACAATCATAAGAGCGATGTCTGGTCCCTAGGATGTGTTTCACATAATTATTTATACTAGATTACTCAAGTAGAATAGATAAACTGAATCCAATAAGAATGAGATTATTTCTGTTTGGGGTACAAGTAATTATTCTCATAAAAACATAAGTTATGATCCTCATAAGATAAAAAATTAGGGGGGGGGGCCTTTCCTCGAAAGTAAAATTTTATAATGAATAAAGGTTAGAAAAAATGTTTTCTTGGATAATTTTCGCTCTTTAATCTGGTTCTTCCACTTATAGAGGCCTATTCAATTCGAACATCTAAGGCCTCAAATTTTAATCCAAATTTAGTCTCATAGAGGCCAGCTGGACCTAAATAAAATCTATATTTTAAGCTATTTTTTCTATATAGTAAAATGAAATTAAAGTGAAATATTTAAATAGTGCAACAACTTTTGAATTCAAGACATACTTCAGCTATAAACCCAAAGAATTTAAGCTGAGAAGTTGTAGCATTTACCCCATTAATTATGAATTAAATTTTGATTATATATAATTGTTGCACTATTTATAAATTGCACTTTAATTTAATTTTACAATAGAGAATAAAGAGGCCAAAATATAGAATTTATTTAGGTTCAGTTGACCTTAAACTGACTGAATGAGGATTAAAATTTGAGGCCTTAGATGTTCGAATGAACCTCTATAACTGGAAGAATCAGATTTTGGAGTGAAAATTACCCTATAAACATAATTTTTTCTTACCTTTATTCACTATAAAGTTTTACTGTCGAGGAAAGGCCCCCCCAAAAATTATTTTTGTGAATATCAGAAAAGAGTGAAAGTGGGTGCTTTATTAGGAGCTATTTTATTTGATGTATAATATAAATCTCCTAGCTACGCAATTAATCTAAAATCCAAATCTCGATAACATACTTTTTTCCGCTATGAGCAACAACCTACTTTCTCTAATTAAATAAAATCCATTTTACTCTAAGTCCTTGCATGAACAATAAGATGAGGCCCTCCCCTTACCTGAGCAAGATGGGCAGCACTAACTTCCCAGTAGAGCTGCCTGAGGCTTTCCTTGGTAACGAAATCTCTTGGAACCCCACTCTTAAAAGTGAATACTCCAACACTCAAAGATGGAGTCCAAAGAAAGCATAATTTTAATTTAAACTCCAGTGACTGTGATGAAAACTCCGATCCCAAGAGTCGGTTAGCAGATCAGTTTACGCCATACACCTCGTATCAGCTCCGAAAAGTACGCTGATTTCCTCAAGAGGGAATCTTCAACTGTGACCCCTACTAAGTCTCAAAGTGGCTTTGCAATCACTTTGCAAAAGACCTACCCAAATAATGCTCAGCAAAGCACTTCGGCTTCTTTTGCTGCAAAGAAACTCCTTAATTTTGGATCCACCTCCCACAAGCTATCCTAGTCTATATCTCGAGTTCCCTCCTAGGAAAGTCTACTGGGTCGTAATTATAACTCCTACATGATCAACCCTTTCAAGGATAGTAGATACGTTTCATCATTCATAATCAATAAAATTATAGAATATGATTTCAAAGTAGAACAGCTTGATATCTCCTAGAATCGCAAGAACACAAGCAAACGTGAGACCTTATCCAACCTCTCCACAAAATTAATTAGTCGCTGCATCACTGCAGCTACAAAATTAATCAAGTTCTCTATTTAGCGGCAACGCTAAAAGCAACTATCGTCAAGATTAGTCTCCCTCTTGCGGTATCAAGCCCTTCTTTATTGATCCTTATGCCAACTAACCTTTAATCTCTCAAAACTCTATGAATAAGAGACTGTCTATATTAACCAAACCTTTATAATTTTTATCTAAGACTATTCAAGAAGCAGGAATCGTAATACTACTCTGAAGAGGCTGACTAGTCACTCATTTCTCCTGCCAATCTCTCGAAGATTAAGCCTATGAGAGGAGGATTTCATCAGTATATTATTTTTTAGGCTAAAACCCTAGCCTAAATAGTTTCTGCATTGATAAAATGACTCTCGTACCTGATCTCACAAGAACAGCTTCCCTTTCTCGGTCTAAGAATGAATTTGACTATGATGCACCCATGGGTTCACATGGAATGTGTGTCCCTCAGTAAAACTATTCGAAGGATAATGTGCCTCTCCTCATATCCAAAGTCACAATCAATAATAACAGTCACAACTTTCATCACTTCTCTGATCAAAATCAATCTCACCACTATAATCATGGATCTGCTCCCCAGGGCTTCAATTCTCCAGCTCCTAAGAACAACTTCCACCCTTACAAGCAATAAAGCAACCAGTACACTACTTACTAGACCTATGGCGAGACTAACTCACTCTCTGCAGAGCAACAAGAGGCGGGAATGGACTTGCCTTATCATAATTACTACAGCCACCTTGAGTACACCCCTTCTTTCCACAACCAAGCTTCGGCCTGCTATGAAAAGAGTGAATGCTGCTGCAGCCACTCACCCAAGAAAAACTTTCATAATCATCACCACCATAAGAAGGTACTCAGACTGACTGAGTTACAAACTACTTCGAAGAAGTCTAGACCTTCAGCCAAGAGAGCACACTTAGAAGTGTATATAAATGTATATTATATGTTTCTATTTACTTGATGGACTCTCCTCAATTTTCTTCAAATAAAATAATTGAAGGTCAAAACTAGAAAAAGAGAATCGCCAAGACTGAGAAAAAGCAGAAAACCCTATTTGAGAAGATCCTCTCTCAAGCCACCAATTCAAAAAGCAATTCTCCCTCTGTCCAAAAGCCTAAAAAAAGTTCAGCTAGAAAGTCTTCATCTCCTGGTAAATCTTCCAAAGCAAAGCAAGAAGATATCTTTTTGACAACTCAATCCCAAGCATCCACCCAAGTCAGCCAAGCTTCTGTTTAGCAACAACAAAAGTTGCTCTCAGAAATATCGAAAAAGCAAAAGGCCGCTTTCTCAATCTAAGATTTAAGTAGAGAGAACATAGCTGAACCTGTGAAAAAGTGTACTTGCTCTAAATCTCGCTGTCTTAAACTATACTGCGAATGTTTTGCTGCTGGCTAGGTTTGTGGTATCGACTGTGGTTGCAAGGATTGTTGCTTAAATATGATTAGGCTTTTAACATGCAGATTTATTTTGCAACTCTGAAGAGATGTTTGATATGATAAACAACGCGAAGAACGAGATTATGAAAAGAGATCCTAAGGCATTTGAGTTGAAAGTTACTAAGAGCGAAGATAAATTGCAACATAGAAAGGGTTGCACCTGCAAGAAGTCTGGATGTAAGAAAGGTTACTGTGAATGCTTCTAGCTTGGTGTCATCTGCACTGAGTTTTGCAAGTGCAGTGGCTGTGAAAACTGCCAGAAAAAAGAAGACTCTTCTAAGACTTAGGTTCTCAAAATGAATTCACCTCCACCGCTTTCTCAACAAGTCAAAATAACTTTTACAATTTATTAAGTTGCAATTAAAGATTAGACTGTGAAGACCGAGGACTAAAATTTTATATTAAATAGAATTATTGTATTTAAGGACTCTGATGTAATAATGGCAGAGGAGAGTGTGAATGGAAGCACGATGAAAACTTAAAACTCGAGTTTAAAAAAGCAAATGAATGTGTCCCCTTCACAACAGTAACAGTAGACAGAAGTTTTAACTAGATCTGCTGCAAAGAGACTAAGAACTAAATGAAGACTGGGTACTCCTAACTTTCTAAACTTATAGCAGTATTTATTTATTCAACTCTATAAGAGAGCTTTCCTATGAGCTATTTATTGTATCTAATTCATTATAATTACTTCCAATATTCCAGTTTAGTTGTTTCTCTGGAGTATTTTATTGATAAAGATTTGAAAACTTATGATCACTTTCTTTTAATTTACATGGCTTTGATGAGGCTTTCATTAGGTTTGACATTGTTAAACTCTTCTGAGCTGATTATATATCCATACAACTCCTCTACCTTCATCAATATATCTGGAGTAGAGAGTTCAAGAGCCTGCTTCTTGGGTAAGAGGAAGCTTATAACTATGTTGTCAAAAATCTCATAAAGTTGCTAGGTGTCTTGGTTATCAACGGTGATTGAGATATTGCTCGTGGTGCAAAATTAAGTCACCAGCTTCCTGATATAGGCAATATCAGCAATCAGTTACTTCTCTCCATCAGGAGAAAAGCCAACTATCTTAGTGTATTTCAGAGATAGGGTGCTTATTATGAACTTAGTTAGTTGATTAATCCAAAACTCATTCTTGCTTAAATGATTAAAATATGTATTCAACTCACTCACACTGTTGTAAGTTATATTCGATAGTGATGATGGATTCTTTCCTTAACCAGTGAAATACTGATTGTAAAGATGCAGATGCTGATCAATTTGTGAATTTTATTCTGAAGAGTCTAGCTTATGAATGAAGGAAATGAAGTGCTCGCCTATCTTACGAATGTATTCGCTCTACTCAGGAAGATTTAAAGTTTGAGGAGTCAAATTTGCTGAAGAGCTACTTGTAGCTGCTTTTGCAATTTAAGCACCTACAGATTTTAAATTTGAGAAAAGAGATGAGGCAGTTGTGGGATTTGAAACTGGCTGAGCTGATAGCTGGGAAAGCCCCAAAGCATTCTACTTCCAAATAGGGAATATAGTAATAAAAACAAGTATATAGTAATGTTGCTTATCTCCTTAATTATTGGCATGCAAAAAGTCCTCATGAAATTCAGAACAACTCCCTCTTCAAGGAGATCATTCTTGAATACCTTCTCCTCTATTTACTATGATGGGGCACCTTAGCTATCATTATTCTAAGACTTAGCCTCCGCAAAGAGAATTCTATTCTGAGTGGGAGACAGGAATCTTTGAAGTTGCTTGAGGTAGACTGTATTCTTAGATGCAATGAAGGCTGATATCTTTTTCTGCGTGCTCTCATTCTCGAAAAGAGAGGCAAGCTTGTCTATATGAATCATGAGTATGGTATCCAACTACTTGAATTTGTGAAAGAACTGGACTAGCTGAGAGTGAAGCTGCATCAAGTCAAAGATGTTTTGCCATTTGAACTTCTACTCAAAGTTTAGATACTACTGATCATCTAGCTACTACTAGGCACTGGTTAAATTAGTAAAGAAGTATTTTAAATAATAGTTTGTGGATTAGGGATGCCTAGGTGAATCTTCTTGTTGGATAATTGACCAACGTGAAAGCACAGCTGCATAAGGAATTTTTCAAATGTTTTGAGGACAGTCTGAATCAAGAACTGCAGTTCGTAGCACTAGCATATTTCTATGTTATTGACTATGGATCTTTCAATAACATAGAGAACTTTTTCAAAATGGTTGTCCCACCCTTCCAGAGATTCTCTCTCCAAGATAGCTTGGAAATTTTCGGTAACTATTTGATCTATCTACTTTCTATACTTGTCAACAAGCTCCTGATACAGATCCTTAAAGAGCGAGTTGAAACTTAAGTCAAAAGATATTGAGAGATGCAAGCTGTCGCTTTCCTAAATGACATCTCTTAGCTGATTCACAGATTGGACCATCAATAATTCATAGACCTCTTGCTGCTAATCATAATTCAGAGAGTGAGCAAACTCCTATATTATAGAGCAACTTATGATAGAATCTAAACATTAAAACAACTTCAATTTATTTTAGAATATATCATGGGTAGTTGGTTTTGTTATTTATAAAAAAATAAGATTTATTTTTAATTTTATATTATAATCAATTTAGAAAGAGGATTTCAATTATTTTTGGTGCCATAATATTTTTATAACAAACAATTTTATTTAGAAAAATATTGGCTTATTGGGTGAATGAAAATACAAACTTAGCTGAAGGCTTAATTTAATTTATAAAATAAGATAAGAAGAAGAAAATAACTAATTTGAACAGAAATTTATTAATGCATTTGATCTATTGTTTTAAATTATTACTTGTTTTAATTTAAAGCTCTCTATAATCTATCTTTGTAATCCGATAATAGCTTCTAGAAAAGTCTTTCAAAAGCATATCTGCAAAGCTCACTCGAGCTATTTGAAGAATCTTTGTCTTGAGGGCCTAGCATAGTTTCTAAGAATTCTAAATTTGTGTGAACAAAATACAAGAGCGACCTGAAGTACTTGCTCATAAACTTCGCTCTCAAATTTACATTCAAGTCTTTAAGTCCCTTGTTTGCTAGCATCTCTTCATAGTAAGCAGCGGCTTCGTCATGCTTATTGTTTAGAGTATATTCAAATTCCTTGACTAACTTTGCATCTATCAGTTAATCCATGAAATGCTTGTCAGTTTTGAAATAGCCCTCCAGTCTCAGCAGTTAGCCAATCTGCTCCGCATTCTTCTTGTAAGCTTGAGTCTCGAAAACTAACTCTTTCTCTTTTTACTGAAGATATGCCTGGATCATCTTGTCGAATTATAACAATTATTTATCTTTTAAAATGCGTATGTGAATTTATCAATCCTCGCTTTCTGCTTTTCAAAGAAACTAAGTTCTCTCACAACCTTGAGAGACTCTTACACTTGTTGAATCAAGAACACTAACTCCTCAAATCTATCCTGTCTGACATAATCTTCCACCCTCTGAATTCTAGACTCAAAGTTCTCAATCTCTGTAGACATGACCTTGCAAGCTGCCACTCTATTATCAACTTGATGTAGTTCCAAGAAATCTCGCTTCAGCTTTTATAAATCCTCAGGATGACTTGCAGCTTGTTTATCTTCACTCTCTCTATTGATTAAATTTTAGATTGCTTGTTGCATATCTTGAAGTGAATCTTAGTCCTGCTTATGATTGTCTAGTTGTAGTTAGACCTGAGTTTGGATTTGTTTGTTCTAGATAGTGAGTAGGTTAGTAGTCTCTGAACTAAGCATCTGCAACTTAAAGCTCAAACTGTTTACTAGTCTCTGCTTGTCTTCAAGTGAGGGCCCTGAATTATTATTGTCTGACTATTGATGGTGCTTCTTTGTGAAAGCAGAGAAGTTTTGCTTAACAAACTGGAGGGGATCAAAGTCCTTGCTCAGGAACTGTTTGTGCAAATTACTATCCATTGATTTATTTATAATTTAGTCCAATCATTATTTACAAGTCAATCATCTCTAAGGGAGAACAGCAGTGTTATTAAAATGCAGTGCACAAATAAATAAAGCCTTTCCATGAAAGAATTAACTAGACATGTATTTATTAGTATGATGTCTCAGCGACAAAGATCTTCCAACTGCTAGTCTACCTCCTTCTGTCTCTAAAGGATGCTTGTAATCTCCTCTTTGAAGAAGTAGAGCTGGAATAATATAGCAGTCAGCTGCATGCTCTGCTGCCCCACTGTCCTTTCGATAAATAATATAACTAGTAATCATAAGTATAGATTTAATAAAGTCATTGATCTCAAGATAGTCCTTGTCACTCAACTCTTCAGACTATAAATTAGGTTAACTATAGCTCTATAGGCTTACGATTTGGGCTTTGTCGCAAAAGACTTTGAAGCACTGCTCGAAGATGGACACATTCTTAGTTATTTGAGTGCCTTCTTGCACCTTGCTCTGGATCTTCCTCTCTAACTCTGTTTGGCGGTGCTTACATTCCCTCTGCTCCTTTTCTAACTCCTTCCGCTTCCTGTCCTGCATAGTCATACTCATCTACTGAGTCTCGTCCTCAGTGCTGTCATCGCTGCCTTCTCCGTCGCTCTCCCCAAACTCCTCCCTCTCACGTCTCTGCTGATCTTCAAAATCATAAGGCTCATTGTCCTCATCGTCCTCCTCACCCAGAGCCAGCCGCCTCATGCGTTCTCTATACACTTCCAAATATAAAAATAAAGATAAAGCATTTATTTTTCCTCTTCATCTGAGTCCTCATCATCCCTCTCATTGATGTCAGCATCTGGGGAGAAGTAGGCTGTGTCTGAGCCGTTAGACTTGCTGTCTTCTTCCTTGTCCTCCTTGATAGTGGTCATCTTATTACCCTTGCCTTGGCCTCTATAGTTTGCGTCATGGTGCACTTTGAAAATATCTCCATCTCCAAACTCATCCTCCTCTCGTTTACTCTCTTCAAAGGTTGGAACATACTGAGTGTCTCTCAGACCTCCTTCTTTACTGATGTTCCAAGTTGGCTAAATGTAGCCACCACTTCCTCCATTAAGTAGCTCAGCGAACTCATCATCATCCAAGGCTTTCTAACCTATGTAGTCATAGTCATTGTACTGCTAATTTGAGTCCTCTAAATCGTTGAATTCATCTCTGGTGGAGTGCTAATGATGAGAGCTATTCTTAGATGAAAAAGTTTCCTTTGGGACTACTAATTTATGATCGTGTAGCTGTGAAGCAGCCTTATTGCCCATTTCGTGAGCTGCTGCGCTTGGTTGAAACTTGTTATTTACTCTATTGAGGACATCTCTCTTCTTTTGAGCCTCTGCTATCAAATCCTGATTCGTTTTTGGCTAATAGCCTCCCTGGTTCTTTCTAGACAGGTCATCTGGAAGATTCATGACTTCGTCTACTTCTCTCGTACTTGGCAAGCCGCTCTTCGACCCTGCGCTGTGCGAGTGATGCTTTTAACTTGGCTGCTGGCTAATCTGATTCTGCTAGGACTATAAAACTTGTTCACTTTGCTGTTGTCTTAGAGCCCTTATGTCTGGCTTGAATATCTGCTGCCTATCATTCACATAATTTAGTATTTAAAATGGAATCATTGTCTCCTTGTTTAATTAATTTTTGTCCTTGCTTTTAAGCCATTTGAGCCTATCGAGAGAGCTATGTGGAGGCTCCTGCTCCAATCTTCACTCGTTGATTTTAAGGAATGCCCTTCAGCTGTTACTATGCTTAAGCATATTGCTGATTGAGATTTTAAGCACTGATTATAGGCTCTTTGACTTATACTTATGGTTTTTCAACAACTGGCTTCTCTTCTATCTAAAGTTAAGTAATAATTTATTGAATGCTCTTTAATAACGGGTCTTTACTATTGGTGAGCACTAGATGGCTTCTACTGTGCTTATTACTGCTGTTTTTGAAGCTATAGTAAGTTCTGTTGCTTCTTCTCCTGCTCTTTCGGGTCAAATTAGTTGTTATTAAGCAGATTAGAAGTAGGTTAAGCAGCGCGCTTCTACGGGTCCATATAAGAGCTAGGTATGTTATTGCCTGCTCCTGCTCTAGGCAAAATACCTGGCTTAACTCCAATAGAATAGCAGACATAATTATAATAATTATCCATTGAGTTGGAGTTGTTGCTGTTACTTCTCCCTCTCACTCTCCAACTGTTTCTGCCTTTCTTGTCTTTGCTTCTGCTAGGCCTCAATCAAGTTCTGTTGATAGTTCTTCTCTCTTTGGGAAATCAACTCCTTAGCTGCTCCAAATAAAAATAAGTGCTAAAATATATTCATGATTTTTAATCCAGGCTTTTGGTTATTCTGTCTGAGAGCTGCAGCTGCATCGTTGATCTTCTTAATTTGTTCTGCAGGCATGGCGCTCTGTCTTTATTGAGGAGGTGGTTGCGACTGTGAGCCACCTACATTGATATTATTAGCTGGCTTCATTTAAGGTTGAGCTGCAACCATGAGCTGCTCGGGCCTTGCGATGCCGTAACCGAAGTAGCTTGCCTTCTCTTGCATTAGAGGTGTATTCAAAATTTCTTAGATGCTAAACTTATAATTTGTTATTTAAACTTTATGCATTAATTATAGTATTTAGGTCTCTTTTTGTAGTCTTTACAAAGGAGAGAATCTACCATATTGCTTAAGTCCTTTGAGTAAGTAGACGAAATCGGATTGTACTTCGCCCTTACTATCTTCAAAATCAAGGCTCCTTAGTTATTCGCCTCAAAAGGATGCTTCAGAGTGCAAAGCTCATACAAAACACATCCTTAAAATAAATTATAAACAGATAACAGATTTCAATAGAGTTTGCAGAATATAAAATAAATATAAATTCTGTATTAAAGAGGGGAATTATTAATATGATATCATCTATGGTCTGTGCTTTTAAACTTATTCTTAGTGAACTTAAGTTTGGGCTTATTCTCAGTTGAAAGCATTTCAAATTGCTTATTCTTTCCCATAGTCCTTTGCTTTTCCTCTGAGCTATCTTCATCCCCTAAATTTCTGCCTCTGGTCTTCTTACCCTTCGCACTCATTACCTCAAAAGCTGAATCCTCATCCTCAGAGAGAATTTACTTCTTCAGTTTAAGGTTCTTTGCAGAAG
>JAJKFJ010013008.1:0-11870 GCA_027382625.1 Tetmemena sp. SeJ-2015 | reverse complement strand
CCGAATTTATCTATCTTCTTGACCTTGCTTTCAAAAAAGTGGGTAAATTTTGAGGCGAAGGTATGCCTGTAACTTTTACTATTCGTCATCTAATAATTAATTCTTAAGTATTGAGTTATTCTCTCTTCAAATTCTTCTTTAAAATACAAGTTTTATTCCTATTTTATCTAATTTTAACTCTTCGAATCTACTTTTAAATTCAGAAGCCCAAAGAATATTTTTTAATTTTTTTAATTAATTTTCAATTGCTTGCTTGTTAATCTCTCAAAAAAACTTCTAAATCGGGAAATATTTATAGTTCATCAATCTTAATGAGATTAAATGAAAATCTTTTCAATCTAGCCTAAAATCTTCCAAAACATAAACTCCTTCCTCTTAATTCAATAAAGTGGACTTATCTCTTTAGTAATAGTTTAGATTTTGCTCAAGCAGAATTGAATGAAGTAGTATTCGATGTCTTAACTTTCTTGAGACCACTGAACACATTGCTACTCAAATATTTGCATGAGAAATAGCTTCATCCATCTTTGATAACATAGTGGGCAAAACACTTTTCAATGTAATATCCTCTCTACGGACTAAGGAAAAGGATGTTCTGGTCTTCATCGGCAATGCTGTGATCTACAGCTACTTTAAGGTCTTAGAGACTTGCAAAATATTGAAGTTCTATGTCCTGCTCAATGCGCAATACTCACCCTGGTTGGATCTTGTGGAATGATTATTCGAATACTTGAAATGAAAAGTTATAAGAGTCTGAGATTAAAGCAAGAAAGTTTTGTTAGTTGCTGACTTGACAACTTTAGAGAGCACTAGGTGAAAGTGATAGCTCAGAGCATCAAAGTGCTGGACTAAACCCTGACTCAGTCATTGTGGTTATTGAGCATCAAATCCTGGATTTAAACTTTGACATTCGGTCATGCTAGACTTAATGAGCAAGACTTGTAAGGTACATATTCTATGACAAGATTTTAACCTTTCCATGGGTAACTTAAATTTAATTTGGCTAATCCGGAATTCTGACAACTTGACTCGAGAAAGTTCTATTCTCGGACCTAATTCAAACGAGTGAAACTTTTAAATCTGTAAAAAACAACTTGATCTCTTAAACTAGGCATGCTCTCTTTTTTGGGACTTGCCTCATTCAAGTGCAACTTTAAGAAGGACAGAAATACTCGCATAAATTTTCAAAGTTGTTTTAGGGCTGCTTAGATATTTTTTTCTCTCCTTGGAATGACACTAAACTTGATACAAAAGCATGCCCCATATCCAAGCTTTAGCTAAAGTTTCTCCTGTAGTTGCTCACTGAGATTATATTGCGAACTTAACATCCAGAGTCTTGTTTTATTTTCAACTTTGACAAAGAAGAGTTTAAAAAATGACCACTTCATGGAGGTATCAAAATAGGATTGGATTAAGTGAAAAGTCTGCACAATGTTCAAAAATCTGAGAGTTTTTTTTAGCGAACTTGAAGAGATCAATATGCAAAGCATGCTAAAATCTGGAAAGTAAAGAAGGAAAGCAGAAAGAGTTGATACCCAGACTCACAGATTTAGGGAAGTAGAAAAGAGTCGTTTTTAAATAACTAGAATAATAATAAGTCGATAGATTCTGCTGCGAATTCTTTGCTTTGTTTTTTGGTCAATCAATCAGTTTAAGTTTGTAAAACTAGTAAAACTCATTAAATATGTATATTATAACTTTGTTGTTTTTTTCTCTTTCTATTAGTAATTCACAATCTATACTAAGCAATTTCCAAATCCCGAGACGTTAAATAAGTTTTCTATAGCTGACAATTCATATTCGTATTCAACCTATATTTATATTCTTAATATAAAATAATGGTTCAGATTTTTATAAGATCTTTAAGTAAAGATTAACATTCAATATTTATCTATAGATTTGGTGGTTGCTCTTTCTCTTTCTCTCTCTTTAATTATAAATAAAAAGAATGGATTTAAAATCTATAATTAAGTAGGAAATTTATATCTGTACTATCAAAAAAGCAAAAACTTAGAAAATTTCGTTAGTATTCTTGGCTATTCTAGCTGATGAAAATTGTGTAGAATTATTATATAGTTTATCACTGTAAATTTTTATTAGCTTTATCAGTAGTTTTCTTGCTGTTTGTTTCATAAAATTTATTTTTAAATATTTAAAAAATATCATCTTTATTGATATCTTTTTTCAAATAAAAGTCCTCTGATGGATCTGAAATTTTTCTGACAACATTTTTTCTTTAAATGTGTTTCTTCATCTTTCTTTTCTTAACAGACTTTTCAGATTTAAGATCTGGCTTTCTCGTTAATTTTAAAATGCTAATTATGAATACAAAAATTATGTACCCTTCTGCAAATTAATAACCTCCACACCAACTATTCAAAAAGGAAAAATAATATTTTTTAACTATGGAAATTCCATTACTGAATTTGGGATTTTATACTTTTCTAACTTGATTGACTTCGAGAGTGGGTTGAGCTCTTGCCTTGCTAAAGTTCACTCTATTACATTGATTTTGCTCTGTGTTGAGTATCTGCAATTGCTACTGTTCTTCTTCAGAGTCAAATACTAGATTCTTGACTATCCTTAAAACCTTCTATGATTTAGCACTTTAATAGGCGACTACAATTTTATCAATTAGTAGTTTAAAATATTTTTTTATTGCGATATCGTTCAGGTCTTCTTTGAAAGTTTTATCTTTAGAGAAATTATATTGTTAATGTTTATTTATCTTTTGCCTTAATTAGGTCTGAACTATATCTAACGCTATTCTTGTTTGAGGTTGATATTGAATCTGCGAAAGTCTAAAGAAAATTCTGTCTCGGTTTGTGATCATTCCAAAATAAACTAAAATGAGATTAGGAGTTTTAAATTCAAATAAAAATCATTTAAAGTAAGTAGGTTACTATTGAAGTAAGGAATGAGGTCTCTCTAGAATGGAGAAAGAGAGATGTGGCCTAACGCATCAGCTATTTATAAAATAAATATTCTGGCCTTTTTCAAAAATCTTACCACGTCAAATTCTTTTTATAAATGGTTAACTCCCTTCTGAATCAGAATATCTTTAAAAGTTAAAAATTATATTATAGTAATAATTCAGGAAGTTTAATTCTATTTTCTTAATTTTATAAGATCTGCTTTATTTAAGTAAGGTTGGATTGACAAATCAGAGTTATGAGATAATTTAATTAAAAAAAAAGTTGAGAGAGATTAATTTACCACCTAAATTTTAAAGCTTATGCCAATCTACGACAGTAGTATTTAAATTAGTTACTAGAAATAAAAAGCCAAATTTAAAATGATGGAGTGAGTTTTCAGTTATTCATTCAAGGATTATACAGTGAAACGTCAAGATAATGTTTAATCAATATCTTATTCTTAAATCAATCTTATATATAACTCTTATAATTTCAGCAATCTAATTCAATAAATTATTACTTTAACACTATCTTGCTTATTTAATTTCCTTGAACAGCAGGGTATCAATTCTATCATATTAAATAAAAATCCTTGAATTCTCTAAGAGTTTTTTTCCTAATGAAATCAATCATTGAAAAGTTGAGTTCAAAAGCATTATTTACCCTTCTTTTAATTATGGACTTCACTATTTTTTGTTTATTTTAAATAAACAAGAAATATAGCATATGAAGTTTTATGGCGGAATGATTTTCTGATATATGATATGTATGCTTATTTTTGCTCGACAGTTATTCTAAAATATCAAAAACATATTGATTCCAAAATATAATTCTTCCCCACTACTCAAAATTTCGATGTCCTTATTTTTTTGGGTATGGAGCTGAAGATTATAAAATTTTACAATTAATTTAACAAAGAGGACTACTTTAATTTCTAGAGTCTTGGCGTTTAATATTCGTTCTTGCTAGTTAACTTAAGTTTTGTTTGACTCTCTAGATTTACAAATATTGTGGTTCTGAGTTAAACTTTTGTTCTTCTGATTTAAAAATATAAGTTATAATAATTTTTAAATTAATTTCCTTAACTTGTCAATAATGATCGAATCCTTTGAATTACTATTTTGAATATATGTTTTCAAATCTGAGTCTTGATTTTTCTGACTAAAGGACTTTGGAGTACTGTTTTCGCTTTACTAGACTATTTTAGTGTGAATTTTCTTAATGTCTCCATTATTAGGTTAAAATTTAGATATGAGCAGAAATAATGGGATGATTTAAAAATGGTGTTTTGTTTGAACATGGAACGATTTGATTCTCATCCAAGCAAATAAAAAGTTTCTTTAGCATAGTTAAGAAGTAAACTTAGAGATATAATGTGAGCTTTTTAAAAAAGAAAAAATATTATTTATCAGGTTTACAGAGTCCTTTAAATTCTCATAGTGAGAACTCCAAAGACAAGCATGATGATTGATGAGAATCCTCCAGTTATAGAGAGTGCGTCCACAATGTTAAAATTTGTTCGAGTTGTGGTTGAAACATACTCATCTTTTAAATATAGTAAGCATCAATATATCATCTTGGAAAATATAGATATTTATTAATGAGGAGTCGAAACGAGCGCGAGTATCTCCTTATTCGTATTGAAAATTTAAAAAATTTTAATTCGATACTTTTAAATTTGAAAAGTTGTATAAGTTAAGTTTTGTTCATTCATAAACTTTATAAAACAATTAAGAGAACAAAAATGAATAATACGTTTTAAATTTACCTGCGATGAGCCAGGAATCTTCGAGGTATGCAATTTATTTTTTAATCTTATAGAAAAACATCTTTGTGTCCTGACTGAAGTAAAGCGTTCAAGATTTTATAGTATATTTGATTTCAAATAAATATTAGTTGAAATATTGATCGGAGCTACAAAAGAAGCTGCTTCATTAAATTTATTAAACTCATTTAAATTATTCAAAATACGAAGTCATTTCGGCAATAAGAAAGAGCTCTGTGTTATTAAAGAATTAGGAACCCCAAAGGAGAATAATTTTATAAATAATTTGATTTAACCTTCGTCTTTGCCAAAATAAATATCATTAAAAAACAATTTAGCCCCTTCAAAACATATTTTTAAAAAATTATGATAAAGTTGATAGAGAAAATAGATTTTGTTCTTCAGACTCCTCTTTAGCTAAATTATATTTGTTGGCTAGTTGAAGCTGCAAATTAATGTATTTAAATAAAAATAATGCGAAAAATAGGCAACTAATTTGCTATACTTTTTATTTTACATATTTTTTCCACAAAATAAGATTTCAGTAGGTACTCAACATTTTTTTATTGGGCTTGAATTCATTAGAATTTTTGCATACAGCAAAAACATATCTTTAAAAATTACAGACAAATAATCATTTTAGAAAGCCTTTAAAATAAGTCTACCATTATAGCAAAATAATTTATGATGAAATTCTTACTTATTTTAAATGGGATATTATGCACATTTTGATACTCTAAAGTGGATTTTTTTATTTAATAATTTTGAAATAAGAAGCGTCGTTTATGGCATTATAATTAGATTTTTAAATACATTAGAGAGTCGGCTTCTTCCTTACTCTTGCAGGTATCATTCGGAAAATAAGGGGTGGGGGAAGAAGGTAATCTTACCCTATTCTATATTAAAACATGTATTTCAATTAGTAGTCAATGCCAAGTTGGCTCATCATGCCTAATGATAAGAGATTTTTATGTAATTAATCTTCTAAAAGGTCTTTAATAAATTTTAAATTTGTCCGAAATCAATTAATTTATTATGGATTTATTTGTTAAAAATTATGTAAGAGTGAGAATCAAAACTTGATTAGCTAGATATCATTTTTTCTTTTATTTTAGCATAATTAAACTATCACTCTCTTGATCTTTTCCCTTTTTTTAACGATTTTAACAAATAAATTCCAGGGTTTTTATTTTTTCAAGTCTTACCTTAAGAAAGATATATAATCAACTTCACTAAATAAGATAAGACGAATTAAAGATTATCAGTTAAATATGAAGAAACAAAATATTAGAATTATAATAAAAGCTGTAAATTATCAATTATAAAAGCTCAAAGCTTCTCTTCATTCATAAAGATATAATAGGAGAACTTAATTATAACAAGAATAATCAAGGCTGTTTGTCTAAAATATAATGTTTCACTTAGCCAGTAAGTAAAAATGGAAGAAAAAAAAACTACTTTTTTAGGGTAAAGGTCAATTTTGTGCTATAAAAAAAGAGAAAAAATCAATTTTATGACCAATTGCAAAAATTTTAATCATCTTATAAAAATTTATGTCAATTTTAGCGAAATACAGATTTTTAAAAAGTAAAATTGAAATATGGCAGGGTTGGATAACTCAGTCAACTTAAAATTTAGCTAATATTTGTATCAATTCATTTTAATTAGCTTTAGAAGGTATGGGTTGCAATAGGTGATCTACATAATGAAGAACTTCCTGACAGAGCTTGAGAGAGTGCCAGCTACTGTGAAATTATTATGCTGAGGACACCACCAATTTGATGTATTCAAAAATAATGGAAGGATATAAATGATAAGTAATAAAAATAATGCATCAATATTATCTTGTGAAATTCCCATAAACTAAAATTTAAACCTAGAGGGTGTGCATTAAAAAATATTTTAATAAAAAGTGCATCTATCCATCTTTAAAAATAAATCGGAACGTAAGTTGACTTTTAGTCATAGGGAAACTCTCCCTCTTTAGGGTCTTTCTTAAAAGATGACTCGTAGTTGATTTAAGTTATAAATTACATTTACATTTGTTGACATAGGATATTGAGAAGTAAGTTTACAGATTTTACGAAGTAATATACCTCAGAATTTAAAGAGAATCGAGGTTAAGAATTTTATAATGAAGAGTTTGAGAATTGACCGGAGAATAATTTATTATCAATATTTAACAACTAAGGAATTAATTTTATCATCGAGGATTAATCCCATTCCTCATAAATTCTAATATTATTTACGCAATAAATATTATCTCAGATATCAGTCAAAGAAGAGATAATCACCAAAAGTGAAATTAATTGGCTATATAATTGTGAATACTTATAATCAAACGAAAATCAAAATCAAATTGCGATAGAAAAAAGATAATTGGCTAAAAATATGAGGAATTAAAGAGTAAACCACTCGGGGTATATTTAAACACGATCATAAGAAGTGAATTGGCGCGCATTAAAGAAGTATCAGCCCATAACTTTCAGTTAATGACACATCATTCTCATTTGGGGATGAGAGAGAGGATAACTTGTGATATTTGATATCTGATTCCCTTGAAGCTCTCACTCGAAGTCACTATTATCTTCTGGCCTCACTTCAACTGGGAGAGAAAAAACTAGAATCCGATATTACTTAGACATGGAAAAAGGAAAAAATGAAACATGCTTATCAAATTGACGAGGCTAGTATGATTCCTTGTTGTAAGGTAATTATCATTAAGTAAAATTGGTAGCGTTTAAGCAGTGATCAGGCAGGCCTTAGCACACCTTCAAAGGCCTCGTATGCGATTGCTACCGCTTACTATTACACAAAACCAGACAGGTTCCTTTGAGTATTTATAACGCAATCGTTGCTCCTTGTTAGGATCCCATAATATTTTCACACGGTGAGGTCACTAATCTTGGGCCAACGGGCTAAGGCTTGAAGGTAGTACAGTTATCGCACTACTTTGGGGTCCGCAACAATCCACGCACCCTTTTATTATTAGAGACACTACTCCACTTACTAAGGATTACTAAACTCGCCTCAGGGGTAAACACAAAGTAGCAATTGTCATTTAGTTATGGCTGGCACTCTGAAAAACCGAGATTAGAGCAACTTCGCAGGTCATAAATTTTAACTTTCTAATTTAATAATGTGAATAATATGAAAGCTGAGTTAGTTATGAATTCAGAATAATATCAATTAGGATAGGTGATAAATACTATTTCACAATTCTAATTAAAATCTAATCGGATTCGAGGAGGAAATAAATACTAATGCGCAAGGACATTAATTAATCTCTTTTTTTTTCTCTGTCGTTTGTTATCCATTAAATTCTGATCTATAGTTGTATTCAAACTTAAATAATTTATTGTAATTCTTGGATTAATTAAATTGATTGGTGCCGCGGTATACAAGTTACACTGCATAGTCAAAGTCTTCAAGACCAAATAACTTTTATATTTAAATACAACATCTCAATCGTCGCGGTAGAGATCCTTAACATAATAAAATAATAATTTTTCATAAAAACATAGTTAGTGTTGTTAATTGTAAACTGCGTATGGTTTATTGCCTTATCAAATTCATTACAATTATATTTTCATAATGCCAATTTTAATTGGATTGCAAAGAAAGCTATGTGTGCAAGCGTTGAAAATATGGTCATGATGCCTCCGAATACAGACTAGTAGGATACTTCTCGCTTGTAGGTGAGGGAGACTGGAAATCCAAACATATCAATTTTCCGCACTTTTCTTTCCACAATATATGCTAGCCTTGATACTAAGCTCTTTTTTAATAATTCTTTCATCAAAATATTTTAAATTTTCCTTTTGAAATTCATTAACCCTTTTCAAGTGACTCAATATCTAAAATTAAACGATTACCTTTTTTTAGCAATATTTTGATTAGTTTGACCAAGCTAATTATTTTCCTATTAATTGAAAAATATTTTAGCGAAGTAAATATGTTAATTGATTTATTTATTTAAAAAAGCATTTATGAAGTCAGAACTTTAATTTACAAATTAATCTCATTAAATTACTTAATAGAAGAATCAAATATGTTTGTCTTTTTATTAATTAAAGAGAAATGAGAAAAGTTAATAAAAAATTATAAAAGAGATATTTGGTTGATTATTAAATAAAATTTCAAAGCTTTATTAAAATATGAGAAATTTTTGATTTACTGAATCAAAAGCAATTAATATTTTGCATCTCTCACTATAAATTCTTCATGGGCTGCATACTATTTCTATTGGAAATCTAAATCTAAAAATAGAACATAGAAATGATATTTTAATTTTAATTTAAATCAGTAGCATATCATTGAAATATCCTTTTCTTTAGTCTATCTAGTTTGAATCATATTTTTTAACTATGCTTTCGCTTTGAATATGCTTTCTTATTCTACTTTTCTTCTTAGATTTATCATATTTTGGCCCTTGCTCCGATTATAGTTTAGAAATGCTCTATTAAATAATGATATCATAAAATTTAGTTTTCCTTATTTCTCGTATACGTCAAAAAATAAAACCTTTTAAGATAAAAGGTAAAATTAATTTAAACAACAAGGGAGTTGCAACTACTGTGCTTTAGATTTTAAATTTTCTTATTTTATTTCTGTAAATTTTATCGGGTATACTAAGTTTAGCTAGAAGCGAGCATCTCTATATGGTCACTACCGTCACTAGGAAAAGCAAGATTTCTTACAAGTCTAATCAATTTCTAAGACTTCAAACTCTTGGTAGCAATATGAAATAAAGAAACTTCTTACTTCAAATTTTACTATGATAAATATCCTCTATCTCTTTCTTGAAAGTTTTATCTATAAATTAATTGCAGAGTAAATATAGAAAATATATCTTTAGCCTATAAGAGATCTGAGGTGTATCTCACACTACTTCTCGTAGATGAATTATGGCCTGTATGATATGTAGATGTCATTGCTATTGGCTTATGATCTAATATCTTATAATTGATAAATAAAAATCTTTAGAGGTCAATAGATTGCTATTAAAGTAAGGAATTAAATCTCTCTAAAAAGGCGTGAGAGACATGTGGCCAAGTGCTTCAGCAATTAAAATATATTTTTTATAAATTCTAGCCTTCTTTAAGAACCTTATAACGTCAAATTCTTTCTATAACTATTCCACTCCCTTCTGAATTAATATGTCTAGAATAAATTGTAATAATTTTGAAACTTTAAATTATTTAAAATGTCTTGTCTTTGTAACTTCTTAGAGCAGCAACAAGGCATCAAATCTTAAAACATAAGGATTATGAAAAGAGAAATTTAATTCTCGAAGAGATTTTCTCAAAATGAAAGAAGTCAACGAGAAATTAAGCTCAAAAGCACTGTCTAATCTCTAATGAATTATCTGCTTAACTAATTACTTTTTCAAATATTAAAACTTATTCTTAAAAAATATAACATTTCGTTGCAGGTAGAGAGTCACGAGTTTTTAACTTTTTGGAAATAAAATTGAATACTGAATTTAAATAATTTATTGATTTATATTTAATCTTCACCACTCTGGTATCTTATAATATCTTCTTTCTTCTTTGGTATTAAAGCTAGTAGCTAAAGTAAATTTAGTTTTATATTTATATGATTTATTTAAAGAGGTCGAGATAACTATGGCATAACATTATCTATTTTATTTTAGGGCTCTAATGAAATCTAATAAAATATTACAGCACACTATATATTTGTATCAATGAATTTAAGGCAACTCTGTCGCTTTTTAAACTTTATGCTTATTTTGGCATTAGCTCATCAGATTTTAAATATCTTAAAAATAAATGTAAAATATTTGTATTTCCTTACTGATAGGACGATTTTGCCATCTGTAGTTTGATCTACTATACCAAAGAATTTAATGCGAGATCGAGGGTTCTTAATATTTTAATCATGATATCAACTCTTAAAGTAGTGATATAAATTATATATGACAGATTAAAAATACTTATATTATTTTTAATGGTAAGACTAACAAACAAGAAGATCCTTGTAAAAACTGTCACCTTACTTTTCTATCCTCACTATTCTTTATTTTTATTAGCTTTATTTTTTATTTATTGGAGAGTGGATTACTTATGAATTTTATAAGTCTCAAAATTAGGTTTTGTCTTTCCTATCTTTAATGACTCTGAAATTGTAAAAAGGTCTAAATTTTCTCCTTTATGGATTGTAGATGTACTCTCTGAAACTGCCTAGTTTCTGCTGGTATTGTTTCTTGCCTACTTTTTTTTAGATATTAGCCTTATAATTTACAATATTGTCAGATTAATTACCCTAAGAGGGCTTTGTTATTATTGCTGCTATTGCTGAAGTTAGAGCTGTTAGTTTCCACTATTAAATTTAAAGATATGTCAATTTAAAAAGGCTCGTTACAAAGAAAAATTCATTCGATTCTGTTTTAAATTCTTAAGTATATTTTTCTTTCAGAGTCTTGCTGTATTTTATATACTGGTAATGATTAAGCAGCAACTACCGTCAGCCCTGCGTTGATTCTTAATCTTTTAGCTAGTTTTCTCGTAGCTATTATGATTATTATATATAAGCTAGATTTTAACTTTTATCTAAAGTTGGTGTTAAGGATAATCAATTCCCGAAACCTTCGCTGCTCAAAACCTCTACAATATGATAAGAAAGTGAGAATATGTTGCGCATAATTAATTTGTTTATTAATACTTATAATCATACGAGTAAAACACGATTTTCTAAAAATACTTACTTAATCCATCTTATCCATAGAGAGTTTCCTAATCTTAAGATCTCTCCGTTTACTGTAGCAAACATCTATCATTGAAATGGCAGAAAGTACAAATCTATGAAATGAGTGAAGCTTGATATAGACTTTACTAAGCACGTTTATTAAAATAGCCTAAAAGATATTTTTACGAATAGCTGCTCAGATGTGAGAGGGATAGCGCAAAATTTATATGTGCTGTCGAAGCTGTGCTCACAAAAACACTTTCATGAATAAAAGTTGCTACAAGAAGTACGATAACATAGAAGTTCGAATATAAGTATAAAAACTACAAGTGCGTTATTGTAAGAATCAGAGAAGAATAATAAGTGGCGGGCTCTTCATAATTTAAAATTTGAATTTAAGATGGCAACCAACCTAGCTAAGAAACAAGTACAACCTTAGCAAACACAAGCTAAACTAATGTTCGGAACAGCAACCAAACAAG
>JAJKFJ010012998.1:0-11875 GCA_027382625.1 Tetmemena sp. SeJ-2015 | reverse complement strand
CGCTCCGAACTATCTCGACCATCTTTAGCTCTCACCCTCGGCAAGTCCGAGAGACCTCACCCAAGGTCAGTGAGAGGGTCGAGCCGCCGGCGTGGTGGAGGTTGGCCTCAGTGGCTGGCTGAGTGCTTGTGCAGTTGCTTATGGAGTGGTGTCCGGACTTGCTGGGTCGAGCTCCCGTGCCAACTCTATAAAATTGCGTTTTCTTTTTGAAGATGGAGTTCCTTATCGGAGATGACAGACATTATTTATATAATTAACGATAATTTACTAGTTTAAATCACTATTCTTAATGTAATCTAATGAGAATAAGTTGTATTTCTAAAAAGTTATTTATTAAATTCTCTAGTATATTTTAAAAAGAAAAAAGGCATCTGTTTTTTAAAAATGTAAATTATTGCAAAAATAAGGATGGGTTAAAATGGAATGCAATAAGTTTATGATTAGAGTTGCTTTCTAATTTTTATTAAATTCTACAATTTAGATAATAAATGAGCATATAGATATAACCATGAATAATTGATTTATAATTTTTTTTTATTTTAAATTATTATTTAAGGCTCAAACATTATTACGCTCTTAATAAAGAATAGGAAATTATTTTTATAATAAATATATTGAATAGATTATCTGAGTCAATTATTAGGCATAAGGATAAAAGTTTGCAATAAAAACTTTTTAATAAAAATAAGAATAAAAATACTTATAAAACAGGAGTGGCAGCATTTCTTTTTTCGTTGAACATAGTGGTAACATTAAATGCAGTATTAGTAAATGCGAATCAATTTTTTTAAATTAATTATTATCTTATTTGAATCTTGTGGGTTTAAAATAGGGGACTTCTAAGTTTGGCTATCTACTATTAAGTTGATATGTCGACTCTACCACTCCCTTGTAAAAAAATAAATCAAAACCGTGAATATTGTCGTCTAATTTGCTAAAGTAGAGTAGAAAATTATTTTGAATGAATATTTTATTAGAGCACCTCACTCAATATGCTCCCATCAGTTTTATTTAATTTAATGTATTCGCCCAGAACATAAATTTGTGTGACAGACTTAAAGTCTACATAGATAACTTACAAATACTAAATTAGAATTATTATTTCATATATAAATTATCTAATTCTAAAAAGCTTTAAATGAAAATTACTCACCTCGAAATGTAACAATATTTATTAAGTATTAATTTCCACAAAAAAAGAAAAAATAACTGATGTTTGTCCTTTTGTGTCTCCATAGACAACTGGAAATTTATAAGTTTAGCAATTAGCTGAAGGAGGAGTCATACAAATTTACAAAGCTGAAAAGACTTTGATCAGAAAAAATAGTGCTCTCACTCTTTTATATTGCAATTCAAATGTTCTTTAGAGACGATTCTTTATCAATTAAGTGCTCCTTATTTAGCCAGAATTTATATCTTTTTATGGCTTAAAGAATATTTATAAATATATTTTAAGGCGTCTGTAGATCAAATGTTGAATTCTTTTTTAAGAATTAGATAATTACTTACAAATTAAAAAAATGAAATTGTTTAATTGACCTTTATTATATTATCATATTATTGATAAGCCCATATTTATTTAATGAAGAGTAGCCGAAGAAACTATTTGAAGTAAGACATTTTTAATTCTTCTTTGCTTGCTATTCTTAATTATCGCTTAAAAATAAATGCCATATATTATTATTTTGCTTATGCTCTGTTTAATCATATTTATTATGAGAAGCACTTTATTGCTGTATTATAAAATAACATTCAAAATAATTATCTTCATAAAAAATGGTCGAAAACTAAAAATTGAATAAATTGCTTTTGTAGGAATAAATTATGAACAAAAATAAGGGGATATTTTCTTTTTAAAATATTTCTACCAACATTTTAATACTATTTTAATGAATTAATATTTGAGTTAACTATCCTTAATCGTTTTTATAAATTATTACATCATTTTATATAATAATTTTGAGCAAATTATTATTTCAATTGGTCTGTGAGCTATTGTGTTCGTGGCCACTTTATTTTTTTGTAATTAAGCTTGCTTGGTCAAACAAACTAGTTATTTATTTTCCTTATTTTCTAATTCTCAATCTCAATTTAAAAGTGGTCTTGAAAATTTAGTAATTGTTCATAATTTTTTTTGCCAATTTAGGTTGATACAGTGATTAAATTTTTCAACATTATGATTCTATTTATGAAATCTAATTTTTCTTTGAAATAATTATATCGAACTTTATAATTCCATAGCTATTATATTTTTATTTTTAATTTCAAAAGAAACTATAATTACTATTTAATTTCTTTCATAAATAAAGAGTCACTCACATAATCCATATTATTTTGTATTTTGTGTTTTTTCTGCTTAATTACAAAAAGGAAAAGAAGCTTATAAATGTAAGTTGATTAAGCTTACCTCGAGAAAGATTCTTAGTAAAGAATAAAAACACAGTTTATATTCAAGAAACTACTGTGCTAACTTTAAATTATAAATTTTATAAAAATTAATATAAATAAAAAGCTAAAATAGTTGAAGAGTTAATATTTTATTTAATAGAAAAATATATTTAGTCTCGATAAAGATTCGTAAGGCTAAGATTTTAATCTTTAAGGTTTGAAACTTCTTGTCTTTTATTTTTCCTTCAAATTTTTCCTACTTTTCATGATTGGAGTTTAATACCAAAAATGATTTTATTTTAACCAACTTTAAATTAGAAATTTTCATAAAAGGTAGTGAATTTAAACAGGATAATTTTTTCTAGAATTATTTAAATTTTAAAAAAGTTAATAGAATGAATTTACACATTTATGAAAATTCTTAAAACTAATTGATCTTATTTAAATCGTATGAAATAAATATAGAGAAATATTATATGCAAAGAATAATAAGGTGCTTATATAAAAACCGGCTCCAAATAAATATATGCTTTTTCTGTTATTTAATAAACATATCATAATTTCACTAATGTTGTCAGATTATTTTCATTAACTATAATTCTCATATTTATGTTAATCTATAAACAAAAGGAATTAAGAAATCTATTATCAAATTAACATTAGATGAGATTTATCAAATTTCAATCTCTCACTCTGAAAAAATTCAAAATCTCCTATTGATCACTCTGCTATTTTTCCTCTAGTCTAATGGTTTTAAAATAAGTGTAAATAATTACAAAAGGTTTGTTGGACCTTGCTTGAGAGTTCTCTTTGTTGGCTCTAACCTTTTTAGTCTTCTCCAAGTTCAACATATCACTGTCGCTGCTGTCCTCTGAAGAGCTTGATTCGTTGAAGATGACTGCTGATCCCTGTTTAGCCCTTCTGGTTGCCACTCCTCTTATCGAATCAAAGAAAACACTTTCCAAATATATATATTTAACTCAAAGCCTCTCTCTCAAAATATTAATGTATTTCTAAACTTCATAAATTATTGCCTCTGTCAATTTTCTAAATTTACTTATTCTTTGTAGATTCTTATGCAGAGTAATTTTGTTATTTGGACTATTGGGTATTGTTGCTGTTGTTGTTAAAAGTTTTATTGAGTCTTGATGATCTGGCTGGCAAAGGCTTGGCTGGCTAATTTTGATTTCTGGCTGAGCCAATTGCTAGACTTGAATTCAAGCTTTGATTTTGGTTTCTAGCTAATGGCTGGGTCTTATTCAGTGCTGATTTCTGTTAGATGCCTTTTATTATATAATGTTTTATATTTATAATTTAATAACTTTTTTCATAAATCCAAAGACATCATCTTCGTCACTCTCATCTTAAGAATCACTAGCTTATTGACTTTCAGAATAAATAGAAGAAGCTTTATCCCCTCTCTTAGTGTTTTTACCTTTTTATTAAGCTCCTTTTTTGCCTAAACGAATCATAATTATTTCATGAAATTTAACTTAATAAACACTAGTTTGAAGTGTGAACTTACCATTAAGAGTTTCATTGAGTGAAGGAGTGGCTGAGATAGACTTCAGTCTATTTCTTGTCATCCTCTACTATGCATAAGGATTGAAGCTCTTACTGCTGGCTTAACTTCTCTCATTCTTTAAATATTCACCACCTTCATCATCTTCATCCTCATCAATCTCACTCTGCTTTTGAATGTAATTTGAACTGTTTACATTTTCATCATTGCCAATCATTCTGGAAGAGTTGTTACTTCTTTGCTTTGCGGAGGCTTTGCTTTTTTAGTTTCCCTTTGCACTCTGTTTTGGAGCTGCTTGCTTAACAGAGTTACCACTAAGATTGGCGTCAAACTCTCTTACTTATCTTTTAGTTTCTTCAAAGCTGGTTTGCTGCTTCAAGCTTGTTATTGAGTTGGAGCGATCACCCAAGCCTCCGCCCTCTCTCCTTTCAGATTGAGAAATCATCTCAAACTATCTGCTCAAGTTGTGGCTGATATTTACTGCATCGTCTGGAGTTTGGTCACCTGATATATTATAAGCATCACCATCTCCGAGCCTGTTGATCTCTGAGTTACAGTCTTTGTTTGAGAGAGACTAGTTCAAAGGACTGAGTGAGTTCTTCCCTTTGGATATCTTATAGACTGTGCGCCCATTCTATATATCCTCTCTGATTCTTTGATCGTTGCACTAAGAGTAAGAGGAACCAGACTGGCTGAGCACCGAAGTGCGCTTCTTACTTACTGCAAAATCCTTAGCCATCTATTTGGAAAGCTTGGACATCACATTCCTCCTCTGATCTCTTTCTTGCTCTTGATGTACTTTTCTAGGATCTACCTAGCCGTGATCCTCAGACATTTCTATATCTCCTCCTGCGTTATTTGGCTTATTGAATTTTTCATTCCTTGATGAACTGTTGCCGAACATAGGAACTTAGCCCTACCCTTACATTTGAGAGTGGATCTTGTTGCCAACACTAAACTCACTCTCCTCTTCCTCAATTTCTTCATCCTCGTCATCATCGATATCCTCAATTATAGTTTCATAGAGTTTGTTCTTAATAACTGGCTTCTCTGATGAGCTGATGTCTCTCGCGTCGTCCTAGTCTTCTGGAATGGGTCTAAGCTTATCGGTTGTTTGAATGGCTGAGCGAGTACGCTGCTAATGAGAAGAGTTTTTAGAATTCCTCTGATGGTTGTTAGACCTCAATCCACTCTTGCGTCTTGAGTATGAAGGCTCGCTCTGGGAATTCTCAGAATCTTCTAAGTCTCTGGTCCTGCTTTTATTTTTGACTGAGTAAGGGGATATCATACTTCTGTCCAAACGAAATATAATATATGCCTATTACAAACCTGCTCTCTGGATCTCGTTACAAATATTTTACGCCATTCATTTTCTTCATTTAATTGTAAGTTCTCTAAACTCCTCGTCATCATCTTACACCAAATCGATGAGGGTGTCTTAGATCTCAGCTTCGTAGAAATCTTGGAGCTGTTTAACCCACTCCTCCATCTCCTCGCCTGTTCTAGCCAGGTAAGCTCATTTAATAAATGTTAAGTTTTACTAAAATATTTCTCTCGCTTTACTTTCCATCCTGCTCCATTGATAAGTGCTGCACTGGGTCTTCATCCTATTCATTTTTGATATCTTAAAGGACTTGTCTTCTCGCTTCTGTAGCCTCTTTGAGCTTCTTGAGTTTCTAATTTCCCTAAACTAGCATGCGCATATTAGGCTCCAAATATTCAAGTAGCTATTACAGTTGAGGGATCTAATCACACTTGTACACATTTACATACTCCACTATGTTGACAAGGTACTCCTTGACAATTGTCACTTTTTTGAAAACAGTAGCGTTGAGATAGCACACCTGGATCAAGAACTCCACGTTTAGATCAAGGTCAAGCTAGAACTACTTAGCAGCATTCTAGTTCACATAGTCGCGAGAAAGAAGCAGCATGAATACCTTGGTTATCTGAACTGGGTCCAGCTGACATACTATCTAGCAATAAATATGTAAGGTATAGATCTTCTAGAGCTTTGCTTGGTTATTTTCCTTGTAAAAAGTGTCATCCTACTCATAGGATTCTTCATCTTGGTTAACATCATATTCATCCTCCTCTTCCTCCTCTTGCTAATCTTCTTCATCATCGGAATAATCATCATAATCCTCTTCGTCCTCACTTTCTTTGTAGTTCCTTTTAGCGGCTGCTCCTCTTTAACTTCTTCTGACTCTCCCATTCTTTTATTCCTTGGTTACTTTAGCATTTGCGATTATAGCAGCAGCCTTCTTTCTTCTGTTTAGTCCAAAGGCCTTTTGCGCATCCTCTCCTCCTTCCCTTCTCTTTTTCTTCAAGTTTAGCAAGTCTCCATACTTCTAACACATGATAAATACTTATTTGTATATACTTGGTTCCTAGAACAGAGTAGATAAGTTTGACCAAAGCATTTGCAGTGTGTAGACATCTTTGTTGAGAGAAGAGCACAAACGACTTGAAAAAGGTATTTAGGATCTGTCGGACAAGAGAGTTCTGCCAGTTGAATGTTCTATCGAACCACTGGATCATCAACTGCGTGAGCAAAAACTCCATCTCCTCGCCTTCTTGAGACTGAGTCAACTTTCGTGAGAACAGCATCTTGCAGATACCTTCTATCGTTATCTATCTTATGATTATACAGATATACACAAATAAGTAAGGTTAAAAGCTATATTTGAAACAATCTGAGGACCTTATCTTTGATAACCATATAGTCTTCGACTATAACCTTCTGAAGTTTCTAAGTCTTAGCATCAGCTCCATGAATGATCAGTGAGTCCACACTTGACTTGAGGGCTATCACCTTCTCTCTAAGATTATCCTAAAGAACATCCTCTACAAGGATGTGCAAGAAGATCCTTGCATAGTTTTGAAACACCTCTTTGTCTAACAGACAGAGAAGTCCAATTTATTTCTCTTCATATTTTTAAATTTAGCTATTTTAGATTAGATATGAATACACTCAATGGCAAGTAGCATATTATCCTAGTCCTTGGATTTGATGGTGGGCCCAATCAGTGTATCTATAATCTGCACCATGTTTTGATCGTTAACATCTGCTCTGCACTGCTTGAGCAGTATCAAGCAGAGATTGAGAGCTCTTTTGTAGCTGAGTTTCTCTTTAAGTTGGATTTCTTCAATCAATGCAACATAGTAGTGCAACTTCCTCAAAACCCTATTCAGCTCCTCAACAGAATAGTCTTACTCATCAATTTCTCCGTAGATCTCATTCAGTCTTTCGAGCTTCTTTTCTAGTTTAGCATGAACCTGCTCCCTCAATTTTCTGTAGTTACTCTATTAAAATAGATTACAAATGAAATTTAAAATAGATTTAATAAAAGAATATGATTTGGAGAGTCAGGCAGAGCCTCTACTGGCTCTTTGATATCAGATATAGCTTAAAGCATGCTGATAGAGAATTCATCCGCCCTTTGGTCAAGTAACTTCCTAGCTACAATGACTGCGATCCTGCAAATGTCATCTGAGTCCAGCACCAGAGACTCGAAAGAGAAGGGCTTGCAATAATCTTGGATGTCCCTCTTCACCCCAAGATCTTAGAAGTTGCGAATCTCTATTTAGATTTCCTAATCATCAGAGCCAGCTGGCTACAATCCTAGAGCTTCAAACTCTTCCTCATCTATGTCTGAGTCGTAAGGATTAGATTGTTTTTAAAATTTTAAAAGAAAGCAAGCTAATCCTAACTAAGTTTTAATTTAAAGTTGCTTGTTAGCTCTCCCAAAATTATCATTCATGAAGTTGTCTTCATCCATTGCTTGCGCATTTGGGTCAACACTTATTTCCTTGAGTAGGAATCTTCGCTAATGAAGAAGATGCCTATAGTCTTCGTATGAGTGACCAATTTGTGAAATGTAGCCGAAAATCAGAGAAACAATGTTTCTCCTGGTAGTCTCTTCCTCTATGGTCAGTTGCAGAGAAAATTTCATCCACTCACTGAACATTAGCCTGTCAGGTTTAAGCACAGAGAAATCTTAATGCTACTCCTAATCGATGTTAATACTTTATCGCCTAGAGAAGGATCCATTTAAAGATATTGAGGGGTTCGAAGCTTGATAGGCAATCATGGCAGGATTAAAGAGGAGGAATTAGAAAATTTGAGAGTAAGTTTCAAAGGAAATAGAGATGCCGTCCAGGGTTTCTAAGAATTCCCCGCCTCTGTCTTTGCGATACATCTTTGAGAACTCATAAGAGATTCTCAAGAATAGTAAATCTTATAATTAAGATCAGTGATTCAATATTTTTAATCTTCAAAAGCTAGCTGCAAATTTTCGAAAGCATTAGCCTCCTCTGGTTCCGACATTTTGACATTTGATAATTAACTGTGCTGAGTAAGTCTTCTCCCCTCTCCAGTAAGTCTTCTTTTTCTGGCTTATTCTTTAGCTCTCAATTCCTCTTCCTCTTAATCTTCCAAGGATTCACTTACCTCTTCATCAACTACTCCAGCCATTTACTTCAGTTTTTGTACTATCTTTTGCAAATACAAAGCCAGCTTCACCTCATCCTCTACTCCAAGGCAGTGGAAGATAAATCTGAGAAGAATAAATGGCAGCTGGATATAGTACTCCTTCACAAATATCATCTTGCAGTCAATAACTTTGAAGATGTAAGAGAAATCTTCTCTCATGACTGGGGCTCTCTCCTCTTAGCCGTTCTTTGCTTGATAAAGTAGTGGCTTCAAGAACTCAATGCATTCAAATCTGACTGCCTCGCTTGGATCTGTAAGTCCTTCCTTCATTATAAGCATCCTCTACTCTAGAGATGGAAAATCTTCGATCTTAATGCCGCAGCGATGCAGCTTTTGGAAAGCTAATCTTCTTACTTCCTCATCTTTATCCCTAAGTCGCTTACTTATGAAGATCAGAGTTGACTGAGTGAAGGGGGCTTTGATATTTGTGATTGCAGCCTTCCTCGCTTCCTTGCTTTTACTCTGAGTCATCAGTCGCATCAAATGATTGTATAGTTAGTCCTTGGGCTTTGTTTAGCTGCAGAGTAATCCTGCTAACTGAATACCATAGAATATATTTATGATTACATATCTATCTGATGAATTTTAGATTTGGATGGTGGATCTACTCGAATTTAGAATATCGATAACAGTCTCAGACAAAGTGAACCTCAGTTCTGAATTTAACTTTATCTTTTCTGTTTTACCCAAATCAAAGGCTTTCACCAATTAAAAGATCAAGAACGCAGATCTAATTTAGGCCTGGAAGCTCATCTTTGGAGTGGAATAGATGTCAAGCACCTGCTGCAAAGTTTGAGGAATCAGTGTATTCAAATCAGCTATGTTATAAGTTAGAAGGTGTGTTTAGAAAAAGAATTTATCACATTAGACTTTAAGGGACAGAAAATGAACTTACCTGATTAGATGTTAGGGTTGTGAGCAATATCATTGTAGAATTTCTCTAACAGTCTGTATAGACCTTTGATTTGCTGATCCTTCTCATCGAAAACAATAATCTTGTCAATGATTTCTGCAAACGCAGTTTTAAAAGCCTTGAATTATCTTCTCATCATTTCCACAAAGGTCTAAATATAAAATTTCTACTATGGATGACTTAATGGTCTTAGAATGAGCACTTCTTACTTGCTGATTGGGGTCGCTTAGAATCTCAGACATGACTTCAAACAACCTGATATTAACTTCTTCTTAGATCTGAGCTGCAGATTTGTACTGGGGTGGTACTACAGGATTTTAACCTTGCTGGTTGATTTAGTTTAATGCATTTCCTTTTGCGTTTTAAGCTGCTCTTGCTGGTACTCTTTAGACTTGTAGCATCTTCAAGTGTCTCTCTTCAAATAAATTATCATAAAATTATAAGGTATAAAATTAGATAAAATTCATCAGACTAGATATCTCTTTCCTAGCTCAAGGACTCACTATTCTTAGACTCGTCATTTCTGTTCTTTGTTGCTCTTGAGTTGCTCTTTGTGCCTTTTTTAGATTTAGTAGTTTACTACTTTCTGGGTGGCATTTTTCAAATTTAAATTTCAAAATATATCTCTTCATTTTAATCTTCTCCTTTCAAGCAATGAAGAGATAATTTATCTCCCATAATTTTTTTTTTATAAAACTGTGAATGTAAAAATAATTGTATGTGAGTTTTTGTAGTATATTGAAAATCCTTATGAATTTATAATAGCCGATATTTGTTTTTGTAATAGTTTAATAATGGATTCTACATGCTGCGTCACACATCTGAATTATGACGAGTAACGCAAAAACTTATCTTCTGATTAGCAACTAATCATAAGGAATGCAAGCTCACTCAGTCTCAAATCTAACTCCAGTCTGCTGAGAACTTGCAGATTCTGCTATGAGCAGGAGATTTCATTTAATGAGATGCTATTATACTTATCTGAATTCCAATTTGAGAGCTCACACAGTTAAAGACCTAGAAATGCTTATGGCCTGGCTATAAGAGAAGATAAAAACCCTTTGCTGTCACCTTGTGACTGTAAAGGCTCCATCCAATACATTCATAAGCAGTGCTTGAAGAAATGGGTGAACAAATCCCACCAGACTAATATCAAAATATTATGCACATTTATATATAAACTTATAGTCATAATCAAGTGCTCTATTTGCAAGAGTGATTACACTAGCACACGAGTCACGAGAAAGTTTCATCACTTGATTCTCAAGCTAGTGAAAGTACTTTATAAAAAGAGAGAAACCATTCTGAGAGACCTGTCCCTCTTCAGTCTAGCTCTGTTGCTTTTGATGGGCACCTTCTACTATCTCTACAGATACCAACAAGTTGAGAAAGATTCCCAGGCCTTTAATATTGTGCTCACTTTCTTTAAATAATCACTATGAATTTCTAGTTCTCATTATTTTATCTTTGTGAGTAGAATCACGACCCTCGAGATAATTAGAGCTGTGAAGAAGAGAGCTAGTAAAGTCAAGTTCTATCTCAACTCAGTCATCTACAAGAATGAATTCATCAATAAGCCCAAGAAGCTTGATCAATTAACTAAGTTGTAATTACTATTTATGAATCATGAGGAAGGATTCAGAAAATGAACTCAAATAAAGAGAGAGGAGAGCTTAGAAATGCTTGAACTTTAAAATTAATCAAATATCATATCAAAGCACATTCTGAATTTAATATACCATTTAATATAAAATTAATTCATGCAAAGCCCTTGGAAGACTTATTGTCGAGTTTGGAAGTTTTTGTAGTTTAACTTTTATGATTTATAAAATTATCTTCAATTTAATAATAATTACATACATCATTTAACCTAAATTATTTAATGTAACGAAAAAATGAAGCGATTTTATTTTTGAGGATCATTTTCTCAATCTCATTCCAAATCAAAAATGATAAAAGTGACAGTGCGATCCCAAGTTTCATAGCAGCACCACAGCCACAACTCTTCTACTAATCTAGCCATCCATAATCCCAATACATCTCTCTCAACAGCAGCTTCCATATCCAACAATGCGAATGGCTCTAGCTATATAGCCCACCCAAAGTTATCTTCCTCACATTCATCCAAAGTAATTCCTGTTAACCTAGAAACAGAGACTTTCTCAGACTTTATTCAAAAATGCTCGGACGCACTCAACATCAAAGCCAAGAGAGTTTTCACAAGTTAAGGGCAACAGATATATTTGCTCCTGGATTTAATTAATCAAGAGACCTATCAAGTCACAGAGGTAAGTTAAGAAGTCAGAAAAACATTCATTTCATTTCGAATCGAGCAACAAGATTTGATTGATTTAATTTTAGGGTGAGATGTTTTAGATGAAGGAACCTGTATCCATAGTAGCATCAAAGCAATTGTCGACTCAGAGCCCTTCAAATGTTCAGAGTTAGTAAACTCAGCACACTATTTCAATGAGATCTTTGAACGATTCAATGATCAAAGGCAGTATGCCCTCAGTACCAACTGTGAGAATAGCCTTGTTGGGCGCAGCTCAATCAG
>JAJKFJ010012986.1:0-11888 GCA_027382625.1 Tetmemena sp. SeJ-2015 | reverse complement strand
ACTTGGTGTAGCTGACAATGAAGAGCAGCTATACTATCTCAATAGACTAGAAGAATGAAGGCGATAAGATAAACAGAATATGGAGAGAAAATGCAATCAGTAAAACCTTGAAGAAATACTGAAAGAATAGCCAAAACACTGCCCTCCTTGAGCTTTGAGGAAGCCTAACTTGTTCTTTATTTATCACTAATTTACATATCAGCTTCAAATCCTACAATTTTTATTTTAGCAATAATCATAACAAGACGCGAATAAAGCTTTAGATGTCCATTATGATAACTAGAATTATCCATCAATGAGCGAGTTCGGTTACTTCGAAAATAAAAAGCCAGCTTCTTCTCAATAAAAACAATAAAGTGTTGATGATCTCCTTAATATGTGACCCTCAATTTTAAATCAATTGCTTTTTCTGTTTTTTATATGTTCTATATTTGAAGAAATTAAGAATTTCAAATTTTACCTTTTAATCTTAAGCTTGAGTTTATCAAATCTTAAATAACGAGTTTTATTTTTTAAAAATATGAAAATAGTAAAAATAATTTTAAATACCCAAGAATAAGATTAGTATTGTATTATAGCTACTTATAATTATTTACTGATTATTATTTAGTTTATTTTTTGATTATAAAATTTTTATAGAATAGATAATTTAAAGAAAGTCAATCGATCTAAATTTTCAAGAGCACTATTCCGAATTAAATAACAAAATGAAATTTAGAAGATTAAATTTAAATAGATGATTGATTTAGATAATAATGGTGTAACTCTGCAAACAAGTTGTGGAGCAGCTTATATATCTTTTTTGTTCACTCAATTACAAATATACCCAGACATCTTAGGAGTATTATTTGAGGCGGTGGGATACGTGTTTTCAAGACTGGAAAGTGCTGAGAAGTAGTTTTTTTTATTAAATAGCCTATGAGGCAATAAGCACTATGATTTTCAAAATTATTGTTCATAAATGAAAATTGTTGAAAGAAAGCAAGGCTCCAAGTTCTCTTATAGTTAAATTCAAGGACTCTTCTGCTTTAACTGTAATTTTGTCAAAGTTAGAATTTATCTGGCATCCCATATTTATGATTTGTTCAATAGCCAATTTAAAATTAAGATCAGTTTCTTTTTCAACATTCCCATTGCATAGCTCTGCTGATGTTTTTAATTTACAAAAGACCAAATATACTCTTCTTAAACTTTAAGTAGAGCACTCCTAAAAAGCTTTTTTAGCTAAAATTTTATCAAAACTTTATGCTTAATTAATATTATAGATTGAATATGAATACATGATCGAGGGTCAGCAAAACCAAATAAAGATAAAGTTCTTGAACAAAGTGATATATTTTAAATTAGAGATAGTTTAAATCATTATGAATTTAATTATAATGAGGGAGTCAGCTCAAGCTAAAGAACATCTGTAATTGCCATTGATAACTCTATCAGTCTTGTTTTCAGTTTTAGTGTCTGGACTTTGAGTAGTTGTGTTTAAAGGGTGAAGGTAGACTCCTTTTGGATGTTGTAATCAGGGTTCTGGTTGCTCCTGTTGAGTACGCAAATCAAAGCATACTTTTGTATCTCTTTGAGCTTGCCTGCGAAGATGAGTCTCTGTTGATCGGGAGGGATACCTTCCTTGTCCTAGACGCTTGCCTCCTCAGTTGACAAAGTCAAGTTTTAGAGGTTGAGATAGTAGTAGTTGATGTAGTTGTGGTTGTTGTAGTTGATGTAGTTGTAGATATTTAAATTAAATAAACTTTATATTTAAAGCGTAATATAATATTAATCACACAACAAGGAAACAGACTCAATGTATTTCTAAGAAAAAACAATCCACAATCATGGATTCATATTCACTCTATATTATAATAAATAGACTTTCACTAAGTTATTCCACCTTGATTTAATTAAGTAATTTTTTCTAATAAATTATAAGCAAATGAAAAAAAGGAATATCATTCTTTAAATTTAATTTCCTAATCAAAAAATGAATTTATGTCGAATATAATAAAATGAATAACTTGTAGCTATAATTTGTGTAAGAACTATAGTTTAAAATTTTGTAATTTTTGCATATGAAACTTGCTATCGAAATAGATATTGAGAATTCTCTATATTATTTAGTCTTAAATACGTTTAAACCAAGTATTAATAGAGCAGAAGGAATGGATGTTGGGAGAGTCACTCATCTGAAATGTGAAGATGGTCGGTGGTAACATAAAAGTTGGATAAGTACTTCCTTTTTCATTGATGTCCTTGACAATGTGACTAAAATAATCTGGCTGAAGAGTATTCAAGAGTTTGAAAAATAAATTACCGACCAGGAGCTTGTGTTGCTCGTCCTCAACCTAAAGAAATGCAGCAACTCGGAAATGTCTTTCACCTTTAAAGATTTGTTTCCCTGATAGCCCCCTTATATTTAGGCACCTAAGTCATCTTAATATTGGCTATCTCGCTCCTTTCCCCCATTGAGATCAAATTAAAATAGTCTCTTTTCACTCCCTCTATGAGAGACAGGTAACAACACTAAAATAGATCATTAAATTTTTAAGAAACTTACAAATTTCAGTAAGTATGTAGGTAATGCTTATATTGAAATCTAATGATTAGCTCTTGAGGGCCAACTATCATTATTGATTCGTTCTCTTTATCAGTTTATTCCTCAAACTAATTCCATTTTCATTTTGAAGTGTTTATCTTAAGATTAGAGCTTAATTATATGTAGGATATGAAATAATTATTATTGATGTTTTCAACGTGAATTACAAAAATAATGCAGAGATTCATTCCTTTTTTGACTAATGAGATGACTGATATTTAATTTGTGAATGTTTTTAAATTTTAAGTAGAGTTAGTGGCTGTTAAACGGCTACAAAGAATATATGCAGATCAGTTTAAGTCACTCAGCCATTCGTATTTCTTCCTGAGTAGTTTGTCTCTTTGCAGGGATTACATCATAGTTACTTGAATTGTTTCTTGAAAGCCTTGGTGGGATCTATGAGGCAGTTGGTCGAAGAGCTCCATTACGATTTCACTCAATATCCCTCAGCTCAAGTATAGTAGCTCACTCATTTCTATATTAGTAATGTATTGCCTCCTCCTGCTTGTCTGAATGTGTGAACCTTTTTACTCGTTTCCCAATAGTTGCCTAGATATTCATAGGAATGAAATTTGACCCAAGTTTAATCGTCTAATGAAGCTCATTACATGCTCTTGCAAATTCACTCATCTTAATATTCTTGTACTGGTCTCTGCACTCCATTAACAATTTAAAGAGCTATAATTTATTCAAACAGATATAAGAAGAACAATTAAAGCCTCAAATGTATTTCATTTAATTTTTAACTAAATTCTTTAATTTTACAATATTAAATACATATTTATAAATACTAAAATTCATTTAAATTTGCACTCAATCACATTTATAAGATTTCTTTCCAATTATTTTATAAATTGAGGTCATTTAAAAAAAAAACATTTATTATATTTTCTAAAAGAACTTCATTTTATATTTGATGTTGATAATAAGTGGCTTGCAATATTTATCATTTTAGTAGTATGAAAATCGCAATGAGAGAGGGGATCCAATTGTTAAATTAAAAAGTTAGTGAATAGGTGGAAGCAAATATAGCAACTAGTATTGGAGCCGCAAGTTACTGAAAACTTCTACTTTCTATTTTGGTAACAATCAACTTAAAACTATTAGAGGAAGCAGGCTTCTACCATTGCCAACTGAGCACCCTGCAAGGGATTCTATAGATAAATTCAGTGTGAGGGCGCCAGAAAGGGCCACCTATAAACTACTAATAAGGAAGAAGGAAGCCACCAGGTAACAACAACTGGGACTATATCGCTGAGCTCCAGAACATACGGTGGATCTCACCTTGGATGGCCTTTCCTGACTCCACTTACTCATAGTCAGAAGGTAGGCGGGGATGACCGGCACATAACACTATCAGAATTAGAGACTCAGTCCTGAGTTTGGGTACTAATTGGGTGAATCATCAAGTAAACTCCTTGCCATTATTGAAGGTTAGCTCGTGATGTCACTGTTGAGCTCTGAAAGCTTAATAATATATTACCTATAAAAATGGGTTATCAGCCAAAAGATATAAATATAGAATTAATATTTATTTAATAAATTAAAAAAAGATTATATTAAGCTGATTTTTTGTGAAATATTAAAATAAAGTTTTAAACAAAAATTAATGAACTCATCAAAGCCAGTTTCAAACCGTTTACTTTAGCGAAAATGGGCTGAACATGAACACAATCTTCATGTTAAAAAATTGCTGGATATGAAAGCCAGCTTTCAAGTATCCTCCCCATAGAGATACCGCCACCTTGATTACAAGCCTAAAAAGTATTAGCTATAAGAAGGTAAACAATTCTTCATTAACGAGTATCTTATAGATAAATTTACTGAAATAGAAAGAGAAAACAGACTACTATTAGAAAAAATGACCACTATTATGACTGCAAAACCATTAATAGCCCCATGTAATCAAAACTTTTACTCAATTTTCTATAGAAACAAACAGATTAATTTAAAATAATAATTTTAAATTAAAATAAGTAGCTGAGAATTAAATAAAAAGATAGCAGTTCAACTATCTCTAATTTTTAAATAAATATTAGACCATTTAATTCAGCATAAAATTTTAAGAACTTTTTATCCTTGCAACTTTAGTGTGGAAGACTCAGTACAGTTATAAGAGACAAAAGTTTAAGTTCTCTAAAGATTTGAGTATAATTAAATGTGCACGCATCATATCTGGCTGCTGAGAGGTGTTGATTAAAGAAGAAAGTCATATTAATTTTTGAAAAGCAATCAAAAAGCAACAGTTAAGGGGTAAATCTTAGATTTAAACTCCACCATTTTGCAGCCTCCCCAACTTATTATTTTAATAAATAATCGATTTTATTTAATATCCTGATTCTTATGATATGTGGTTATTTATTTAAATAAATTAAAATTTAAATGAATTAAAAAATAGAATTTTTTTAAAGTTTAAAATTAATGAAAATAGAGAGAAATAGAATGTAATGTATTATGGGATGAATATGATTAGGTGATTGCAAATATATTGTTACAAATACAACTAATGAAAGACGCAGAAGCAAGCTGACTAGTATTTGCGAAGTAATAAAAGAGATTTCAGCCTTTAGTTCAAAAATTAGAGTTCATGTCAAAGTTCTTTAAAATGCAAACTGAGATATTTTAGTCCTCCATTTCATTTTTATTTCACTCATTTCTTAACCATTCTTTATCCAGCACTATCTATATCACTTAAATTATTGAGAATGTTATCTTACCATTTTCAAATAGTTAGGGAGAGCAAGTTTTATGTATTTTAATATCTAAAAAGGATTATCGTTCGGATTCTTCTGCTGAGTTGCAGTTGCTGTTCCCTCGCAACTGGTTTTAAATCCCATTTTCATTAATCCATTACTAAATTAATTAATCTAATTTTAATCAGCTACCTTTTAAGAATTAATCATTTTTGTATTTTAAGCATTAATTAAGTGATCATCTATTCCTATCTTCCCTATAATTCTTTTCTCAGGTGCACATCTGAGCAAGATATGTACAAAGAGCATATCAAACTTGATTTTAGTTTTAATGTAGTCTCCATTGAAGTAATGTGCAGTCTTTAAAGCCTCTCTACTCTTTGAGATCTTTGATAAATATTATAGGATCTTCATTTATAATTTTAATATTGATTGCATTGATAAAATTCTTAGAGCTCCTCTTTTTATATAAGACATCTACTATTTCCTCCAAGTCTAGCAATTCTTACCCTACTATTTTCTTCAAGTTTTATCAGATTTAGGCTTAGAGCAAGTAGAGATAAGAAAATATATTGATTGTATTAGCCCTATAGATCTGCTGTTTCTTTCTCTCAATTGGAGATACTGACTCTCAGATTACATTTTGCTCGCTACAACAACTTTTGGATCATGCTTGAATTTTATGTTGTAGCAAAAATTTTGTATCTGGTTGAGAAACAAAAACGCTAGAACTTCATTAATAAATATCATCAATGAGAGTAATTGAAATGTCGCATCTGATGTATTTAATACTAGAGTTTTCAGTTGCTGATGAGAAAAACCGCTTCTGACTCTTCACAAAAAATTATCAAAGGGATATGAGACTTTATCTTTTTTATTTCAGCATCGAATGATATATGTCTCTCTTTGGCTCAGCTAAAAGGTATAATTTGACCTCCTAAATTTTGCTTAACTCCGAAGATCAGCTCTACTTCACTCTTAAACTCAGGACTATAGGATTACTCATGGATCTCACCCTATTCGCACATTCCACTCAACTTATAGATTTTAGTACTCATCAAATTATAAACTATTTTATTGTTTATATTAATGAATGAAGTTTGTTTTATTATAGTTCAAAATTAAATATAAATCTGAATATAATTAAAATAATAATTGAAGATTTTAAAATTGTTAGCTATTTAATTTTGAGATAGCTAGCTCAATATGGGACTTATTAGATAGCTCTGTAAATTATAAGATAAGTTTACTCTACTGACATTAAGATTGAAGCTCTCTGCGAGATATTCTGCGAAGAGATTTTGATGTTGAAAACTTAGAATCAACAAATTAGTCTTGTTCAAGAACTTATGATCGAGGTAACTCTCTCCATAGTCCTCCTCCTCCTCAAAGAAGTTGCAAGGATTAAAATTGTTAAAAATTAATGCTTAATCAAATAAACCCAATATCTCAGACTTTAACTGCCACGGATTTCAAATTTATATAAATTAATTTATTTATTAGTTCAATTTTATTTTAATTTCCATCTATATTTAATCTATCTACCTCTTCGATAATCATTATATCTTATTTCCTCTTGATATCATTTAATCAATTTATAGTGAGCACTCCAGGCCCCTAACCCTAAAGACTGGATCAACCGTAGCACCAAGGATCTCAGGATGTCGTTAAGGAAGAAGAGAAAGACCTTTTCCTTGTTGTAGCCAATACATTGCAACGAGCCACATCACCTTTCCAAATCAGTAGGCATGTGTTGTTGACTTCAAAGAAGATATGATGTAAGACCATCGATAAGTAGATATTGTGATTGTAGTCCTCGAAAGTCTTTTTAGTCTGAGAGCTATCATATATATAACCGAAATTAATGTGTTGTAATTTTATTAATTGTTTATAAGTTCTTTGTTGTCAAGTACTCTTCTTTTATGATTATTAATGTCTTTTGTAGCTTTTTAAAATTAATACGACTGGAGTTTTTTGTTTTAATGGTCTTCCTTAGCCATCTTAATTCCTCGAGATCCAACACTTGTTTGTATAATGTCATCTGAATCCATTGATATAAGATACTGAAAGCTAACCAAATTCTCTAAAGAGTATTGCTTAGCTGCTCTCACTACCTTTAAATATTTAAAAATTAGTTATTTTTCGAATGGATGAATTTCCATAAATAATAGGTGAAAGAATCCAAAACAACTTTAGTTTTTACGAGAAATGATAATTGTTTATCAAAATTCAAAGTCTTTAACTTCAAGAATCTTGCCGAGCTATCCTGGTCACAGGAAGCTCTCAGATTTTTTTAATAATATTTTCTACATGGTTACCAGAGAACCCAAGATCGCGAAGATAAAATATAAAAACTTATTAGTCGGACTGACTTAGCCTTTGAGCTCAAATTAACGAGGGATGACTCTAAATAAATTGAGCTATTAGCTACTGGGTAATCTTTGCCCTTGAAAAATATGAAATCGCTTTAACCATAACTTCAAACAAGTCAAGGTTATCATACAAATTTATAGAAAAGAGAAATAAGTATAAGATTATGAGGTAGGAGACCTCATGCGAAGTCCTGCCCTCTAGTTCTAGTGATGGAAGATACTTACAATCGTAGAAGTGAAATTTAAAACTTAAAGGAACTATTTTATGCCAATTACGTAAACAATGTAATTTAAATACAAGTCTTAGTCCTCCTCGTCACAAAATGTAAAAACTTTTTTTATTTTATTTATTTAAGGATGTTTAACTCAATGAATGAGAAGCGACCGAAGTAGCCAATTTTTAGAGAGGAAGATGAAGTTAAAAGTATTAGGATCTTCATATTGAGAAGAAGGAGGAAGCGCTGCGTAATATGGGTAAAGATTGGAAGATCAGAGGCTAACAGATATGGAAGTGCTCCTCTATATTCAAGACTAGAGGGTAAGCTTGAGAGTTTGTCTCTTAAAGATAGAATATAGAACTCATTTCATAACGTGACTTATCACATCTAAAAAATTGAGTTAAGGGTTAGTTTAAATAAGGCCAGGATAGCTACAGCAGAATATCAGAGAACAAGAACTTCGATAAAGAGTCGCATTACGTCAATGGAAAGAGGATATCAAGAAGTCTTATGATAGTTTAGGAAAGCAAATTATTCTCATTTAGCGTAAGGATCGGTGCTTTAGCCTACTTTCAGATTGGGATTATAAGAAAGGTGGCGACTTACATTCAAGGGCAGAAAATCTGGAGTCATTGGAGAGAGAGAAAGAAAGAGAGGAGTTTTTCAAAGAATTGATTTTATTTATTTAACACTAATTGACTAAAATCTGCTCCAAAAAGTACTTGGCCAACAATTCTCTTTATTCCATTTCAATTATAAATTGATCTCAAGAAAGATGGGGAGAGTTTGAATTCAGGGAGGCGTCAATGAAACATAGGGTAGCGTTCTTTCAAAGTCTAACAACTCCAGGCGTTTAGAATTTCTAGAGATCTAATAAACTCCTCATCATCAAGGGAAAAGCTAAACGCTCGACTGATTACAGTATCTGTAATGTAGGAATAGTAGACCAGTGCAAAACTTTCTCACTTCAATTATCTTAATTCCTGTGAGCTGGGTCATCTGCTTGAATCTGAAGTAACCTATAGGATTGATAGTTGCTTTCCCATTTCGGATCTCATTCTCAATATAAGGTCTTTCAAATTGTAATTAATTGGATCGTTAGTCATTTTCTTCTCACCTAGAGTTGGTTTTATCTTTTAAATGTTTTAGCTTAATTTAAAAGTTTACTCATACTGTTTATTTAAAAAATGTCTTATGCTTCAGTGGATCGTAGTTTAAAAAAATTATCTTAATGCTTGGGAAAATTATGTTAATGAATAGGTAGGTAGTTGATTTTTAAAAATTATCGTCCTTCTTAAATATAAAGTTTTGAGTGAAATTAGTAATTTAATTAACTTGTTAATCCCAACTCAGGAGTGCTTTTAGCAAACTGTTTCTTGAGCGCAATATGTTTCAAGATGTAGCTGATGGCCAAGCAGAGAAATTTAAGCTATGATAGGATTGATTCTTTAAAAAATAAATTAAGTGAGCATCTCCATAGCACTATATTAAAGAGTCAAAAAATGCGAGATACTATTGGCTAGTGAAATATCAAATGGAAAGGAAGATATCAAAAGATGCCTTAGGCTCAAGATACAGAGACGCCTATGAAGGAAGACTCAACTTACGAATATCTTGAAGCGATCCATACTCATTATTACTCTTACCTTCGCTTCCTCTAGGGTAAATAGATAAGATACATAAAAATTATATAGAAGTCTCGAACAACAAAAAGTCAGTGAACTCAATCAAGATTCGCTAAACTCGGTCAAGAAAGGAATGGATAAGGTGAAGGAATTACTGTCACTCAGAGGTGGATAGAATGAATGTTTAGATATATACTTTTAGTAGGAGCATTTTCCCATAAATCTTTCAAATTAAACTGTTTTAGGGTATTTTTTTTTCAATGAATAGTACGAAGAAATGGTTTCTTAGCCGAAATAGAGACTCTTTTGTTATAAAATGAGGAATTTGAAAGTACAAAGTTGTTATTTATAAAAAATTTTCTTTTCATAATTTATATTTATCTAAAAAATTTGCTTTTAATAAAATTCTTCTATATTCGTGTATTTTCATTATGCAAATGTTTAAACCCTTGACAATTCTCCATTAGAGAATTCATCACCTGAAATTAGAGACTATCTCAAAATTAAATATATGTTTTTTTTTAAATAAATAAATCTTAGAGAGGAAATTTTTCAAAGCAAGACTCTAAGTTCCATTTAATTTATTGAAGAATTTGAATTGCATATCGCCTCTCTCAGTTTTTTTTAAATATAAATTTAATTTTGAGATAGTCTCTAATTTCAGGTCGATGAATTCTCTAACGGGAATTATAATGAAATAGTCTCTATTTCACCTTAGAAACCATTTCTTCGAGCTATTAATAGAAAAATTTCCCTAAAACAATCTAATTTGAATGATTTATGGGAGGTATCTAGATAAATGCTCCCCATTACTTTTGTTTAAATAAAATAATTTACATTCTTTACTTATTAATTTATTAAAAATTAATAATTGATTATAGCCTCAATATATAAGATTCTAATTAGGGAGTACGCATTAACATGAAATAATATATTTATTAAACTTTAACTCTCAGAAAACAGCTAAAATATTTTTTTTATTTGTTTTAGCAACTTTTTAAAATATCTTAATCACTATTATATAAAATATTATTTGATTTTAGATAAAATAAAATATATTGTATTTAGTTTAAAGATCTATAGCATTGAGATCATTTAACAACAGAAACACTTATGGTGAGCTTAAAAACACTCGTTCAGTTTCAAGTGGAGAGAATAGATATTCGAGGATTTAAATATATTTATTATTGGAACAGGTCGAGATAAAGGGACAGTTTTACTAATAATAGTTCCAGAAACTCTTCAGCCAGAAGCAGAACTTCTTCTTTAAATTCTTCTTCCTAGAGTTTGAATTCTGCCAGAAGGAAGCGAGAAGAAGATAAAATTGCTCACGATAATATCACTATTTTAATTAAGGAGAAAATTTAATAAAAAAGATATATAAATTAGTATTCATAATAAAATGGAAATTTTGTTGTATAGTAAAAATTGTGGTGACTTTGCTCCAGAGATTAAGGAAATTATTCGGGAGCAGACTCCATCTTGGCAATATATTTATTCCATCTTGGATATGATAGTAATACCATAATTGATAAGACATAGTGCCAAAAAGTCCATAATTACTCTTTAGGCTGTCTCCAACACTGGTGAAACATAGATAGTCTACGCATTCTGGAGGGAAGGCCAGAGCAGAGTTGGAGGTCTCCTCCCCTCTCGAAGAGAGTGACTCTACCCAATTGACTTGCTATGAGCTTTTGTAGAGAAGATCACTAACTTTTAAAGATTTCAGAGGATTCGTCTATTAAAGTTATAATATATGAAAATTATGCAGTAAGTTATAAAAAATAGAAGCTAATAGCTTTCAAAGGTTTAACGCCTATAAAAAATAAACTAATTTGATATTTCATTCTCATTTAATTCTTTTTCAAATTAAAATGCTATAAATAAGTGGAAATTGTATTTGTTTCTATTTTAAATAATTATTAAACCATTGAATTCAGCATTCAATTGTAAGAATTTTATATCCTTACAATTTATAGTGGGAGAGTTTATATCAAAGTATTATGTATGTGACACAACCATTTTTGTTCATATTTGAAGTTTAAATAGTAAGCGCTTCATATTTCACTGATGAGAGTTATAGTTTACTAATAATAGAAACTATTATTAATATCTGAGTATTTATTGAACTAGATTCAAATCAGGGAAGCAGCTGTGATTTAAACAGCATGAAAATTGAGAATCCTCATTTAATATTTTAATAAATCATCTTTTAAATATATACTTTATACTTATTATTAAATAAATAGTATTTTTTAATTTTATAATATTTATGATAATTAAAATACTATTTTGAAGAGGTTGAGAGACAAAAAGTCTCACTATGATGCATTCAGATGGGAAAAAGATAATTTAAACAGATAAAAACATCTTTCTCACATTACTGAATTTCC
>JAJKFJ010012979.1:0-11890 GCA_027382625.1 Tetmemena sp. SeJ-2015 | reverse complement strand
CCGCTTACTTGTTCGATAGTTCATTAAAAATTAATATGAGTGTCTTCTTTGACCATAAACTGTCCTCCTCAGAAGCGAATTATGTTGAGCACAATCTCATCAATTTCATATTCTAAGTCCTCATGAACTTATTTCGCTAATACTTCTGTACTGAATGCTCCCACACAAAAGTTGCAAAGATTAAAAGTTCTTAGAACTTCATCCTCAATCGAATGGTCTAATCATTATTTAAACTGGATACACTTCAACAGTCACTTTTTTATTGCATTTTAATTTAATAATTTAATTTTCTTTGTTATTAAATTTTCAGCTATATTTTATCATCCTAGTAAAAGCAGGCAGAACCAAAGTCTCCCTTCTAGGCGTTTATACTGAACTCAACTCCCTCTAGAACTTAAAAAGATAATAAGATAAAACCTAACTCATTCTTTAAACTAAGATAATAATCAAATGATCAGTGAGCGAACCAAATCACGCACTCACAATTATTAAGGTATGTGCTAGACTTAAACTATTTTTAAATGAAGTTTAAAATTATGATTTAATAATCTGCTAAAAGAGATTGATTTATTTACAAGTGTATTTATTTCTCAATTCCTTCTTAAATCAATTTGATTGGCTAGACTTACTTTAATTTCAGTTATTGCTAGAATAAGAAACTTCAATAAGATAAATTCCGCTTTCTTTTGTTTATAGCAGCATCTAAAAGAAATAAATTATAAGTTAAACAGGGCTAAATTTATTCGCAAACAAATCTGGCTTCATTCACTTCAAAGCTTCTTACAACAACACCAGTAATAAAATATGTTTTCTTGCGCAAGTTATGAACCACGTCGGACTTTCGGCTCCTCTTCAAATAACTTCCTCACCAGAGCAACTTACAGAGGGCAGGCGGCACACACCACAAACTATCAGAATAATGGAACAGGAAGAGACACCTACATCGTGAGAGATAATGGTGGCTTCAACGCCATGTACGAGCCAGTCAAGTATGGTGATATAGGAACATTCAGTCCCAGGAGGTAGTATAAGGCAGTCGCCCCAGTCATAAGTTCAAAGGCTGTGCAGTACCACTCAGATGGAACAGGCAGGGATGGCTATATAGTGTAAGTGCATTAACAAACAAGCAGAAAATTTCACTAGCTTTATGGTGTAAACAGAGGGTTTCAGTTTTCTGGAGCCACTTCAATTATTCAGACTATAGTTTCTAAGCATTTCTTTAGTAACACTGCATCTTTTAAGTTTTAATGGTACCTTTTTAATAATGCAGGTGGATTCAATAACGCACCTCAGAGGTTCCTTGAATCAGGGCAAGCATTCAGAGCATCGTTGCGCACCTATGAGAGGCCCAACAGCGCCTATGTAAAGCTAGGTGGGATGACTGGAGGCATGAGGAGGACAGCAAGTCAGAACACTTTCTAGACTATGGCTTCCGCAAAACAAGAAATTAAGAAAAGAGATTATCTCATGGAAAGTTATTCCTCATTTACCTTGTTAAAGAATCTTCATTCTGTTTCTTGTTTATTTAATAACTGACTTTCGATTGGAAATACCACAAGGAGCAATAATCTTTGAGGTAGAGCTAAGTCTAACTTGACTTGAAGTTATCGCAGCCTAAGCGGCTTCGTTCTAAATTTAGTACACAAAAGATATCGCAGACCATAGAATGAGATAGTAATTTTAAATATTTTTAGAATACTGACTGATACACTGCTGCCCCTTGCAAAGTGATTTATACAAAATATAAAAGCCCATCTAAGTGGAGAAAGAACTATAAAGATAAATAACCTTATTCTTATAAAAATACTTAAATCTCTGCTATAAATTCTATAGAGCAGATATAAAACTTAAATATTAAAAGAAAAAATTAAAAATAAAATCTAGAATGATTCTAGATTTATAAGGATAAAGGACTGATTTCTCACCTTTAATAATCAAATGAACTATCCTGTGGCTTTGAATACTAATGATTTGGCTTCTTATTATCTGGCTACACATTATCGAAATCATTACCACCACGTTCTATAATCTTAAATTTAAAATTACAATGAGCGTTCTCTCTTTGAATAAAATGAAAGATAAATGTATTTGCTTTAGTGGAGAAGAGAGATTTGTGTCTACCGGTTAAGGCTGGAGATAAAAAGTGGTAAAACGGACGGGCACAAAATGCGCAGCAACATCTTATCAGTATCACTATCACGCAAGGAATAATGAACAAATCAAAGACTATGAACTCCAAAATGAAAGTATTTCCTAATCAAATTTCAAAATGGAAAATCTAAAACTAAAAACTTTAATGATAGCTATGAAAGTTAGTTGCCAATCATAGACTTGGGTCTAAAGTTTATCTTTCTCAAGTCTCATACAGATTACTTGCGAAATAATTAAGACTATCTATATTTTTGAGCAACATAATATTTATATCGAGAATAGGATAGCCCCGAAAGCGTTTCTGCAGTATACCAAAGTACCCTCCTTGTATTTTGAACTAATTAGGTTGAACAATATCTAAATGATTCTCATTATCAATAGAGTAACCATTAAGCAACCTCCTTAAGACATCTCTCTTTCATTTAAAATGAAATAATTTATTTCAACGACTAGAAGTCCAGTCAAAAGCAGCACTAAGAAGAACTAAGCCACGGCAGAGGAGACTCTTGTATAGCGAGATTGATTAGGAGCTTCTCTGTAAATTACACCAATTATTCGTGAGTAGCATTTAATTGAGCTGTTGTATAGATCCCATACATTATACAGATTGTGCATTCATAAATTAAATGTGAGAAGAAAAGCCTAAAGTTGCTTTTTCTTGAGGAGTGTTACCTTGCTTATTACTCAGATAATCATTGCTATTACTATCATTAGAATTAAAAATATATCATGAGGACCTTGAAGAATTCTTGAGGCAGATTATTGCTCTTTATCCTCTTCGTCGTCTTGATATCCGTTCTTATTTTGTGTATAGTTGGTTGTTGTCCCTTTCTACTTGCCCTTGTTCTTTTTTCTTAAAGGAAAATGAAATAAATGAATGTCCTTATAACTACTTATACTATTATCTGAATCACTTTCTTAAGGATTTAGAACACCTTAACTAGGGAGAAAATTCTATACCTTGCTACCTCTACCATTCGTTAATCTGTTAAGAGACATTCCCTGTAATTCTCCTTCTGCTTTAGTGAAATCATTATCTGCTGCAGAACTATTCACTTCACTTAATAAAATTAAGATTGTGATTCACTGTTATCACAACTATTTTTGTATTAATTCTAAGCCGCTATTTTATTAACTTCAGGCTTATTCGTCTTTATATCTTCTTATTTAGTATTGCTTTGAGGTGTGTTTTTCTATATTACAGACAAAGAATTCTTCTTATTTGATGAGTTCTTGCTTTTGTTGCTTTAAGTTTCGTTATGAGGGGTGTGAGAGTTATTTTTGCTGCTAGAATTATCGAGTGTTCTAGATTAAGATCTCGTGTTTACTTCCTGATGCGAATTCTTTTTTGTTGTTGCTTTTTTCTTTTTAATAGATTTTTCTTGCCCTGGGATAAAAGTAGAAGGTGTATCCTCTTACTCCTCGTAAAAATATAAGCAGTAACTTCTAACCTCAAGATTATCATACTAGAAATAGAGTATATAATTCATCATCAATTTCATATTGAGGAATCTAATTGTTAGACTTTGCTTTAGTTTGTGAAATTGGATTTAGCTGATTCCTTTTAGCATTCTTTTACTTTTTAGCTTTTTTATTCTTGAATGTGACTGCTTATACATTTGAGTCTCTCATCTCATCTTCTGAGGAACCACCTTCATATTGAGTTAGTTTCTTTTCTTATTTATGCCTACTCTCTTTAATACAAAATTAACTTCATTTTCATTGCTTTAAAGGACTTACTCGGAAACTTTAAAACTGATTAAATAGGTAATATTTGTGGGCGATATGGGGATTCTCTCTTTGTTCAAGATCCGTTAATCTCTGAGTGATATCTTGACCTGATAAAATAGGATAGACGCTATTAAATTTAAATTATCCAGGCCTTGATTTTCATATCCTTAAGTAATTGGAAAGTGGGATTAATTGATATCTCTCTAAGGATTGATGAGTGTAATTTAGGATTTTGCTTACTCCCATTTTAGTTCCTTCTACTACTCTATTTTTTGTCTGTTTGCCTTATACCAATTCTCGTAATCTTTGTCATTTTGAAATTTAGAGCCATATCCATTTACTTGGTTTGTGTGACCAGTGTAATCTCCCTGAGCAAGATGACCAAGGGCAGTAGACTAGGCATACATGCTCGCTTTATCCTCAATACAATCTCCATAAATGTATTCCTATTTATTTCATGGTAATAAGTAGATCTTATTTAGTTTAGAGTTTGAACTTATTTGTGCGATCAAGTTTGCAGCCGATAATTACAAACACGATAAAGAATATGTCGAAAGTAATTGTAACTACTCTGGTGAACTAGTTGTCAGAGTATTCTATCACAGATGTATTTAAATAATATTAGAGTCGGGATTATTATTTCCACTACCATCAGAGGTATTAACTACGGGGGAAGTAGTGTTAGTGACCAATATCTCAAACACTGCAAATTAAGTAAGATGAGTGCTGCAGCAACTATACTTTCCTCCCGTGTTAAATAATTATTCAAAATAAAGTAAAACTATATTTTAGAGGAGAATTTATTAAAATTTGATAAAATAATAAAGAGCAGATTCTATCATCTGCAGTTTATGAGTTTTGTCCTATCAACAAATCTATGAATATCTTCTTATTTATCGTAAACTACTTAGCTTGAAGTTACACTTATCTCACTTTCTTAATAAGGAGATTTAAAATCGTTAAAATTTGAATCGATTTGGAATAATTAAAAATCAATCGATTAGAAGAATTAGATATCTTCTTTTTTTTAAATCTTAAACTCATTCTTTCTTTACAATTTGACTTAATGTATCGATTATCCATAAATCTAGCCTATTCTTTTTTCCTTAATTGTAATTAAACTCTTGATGAACAAAATTTAAAATTGTTGCTAATTAAATAACTTACTCATCTAAAGGTTAAAATTATCATCTTATTTTCTTAGATTGAACCTAGCAAATTATTTGAATTGGATATATACTATTTCATTTTGAGTTAAGTTGATTATCAATTTAGCATTCATTAGGAAGCCATTAGATGCTCATAGGATCATAGTACATGCATCTAAAGAATCTTTATATAGTCTAATTGCTATCCTAAAAGCCAGAGTCAACTTCAATATCAAAATTAACAGTTGAATTCTCGAGTATAGTCTTGTTCAAATTGTAATAATCTTCATTTTCAGGGAGTTCAAAGTCAGAGTTGTCTATTGAAAGCACCAAAACATCACTTGCAAATCTAAATACAAATTAACAAAAGTTATTCGTGCTTGAGTTTTCGTGTTTGCTGAAACATTTATCCAAGCAGCCGGCAGACTATCAAAGAAACCATCTCTTGAGAAACTGATTCCCTTTATCAAGGTGAAGAAGCTCTGCAATATCCCTTATTAACTAAGGTCAACAGTAAAATTAGAGGGATTTACACCGTTAATTGAAGGAATTTACAGAGAGTAGTTCCCGCTAGCTTTATTGTTGTCTAGCTTTATAGCAGCAAATGAAAAATTTGTGTAGGTTCCATTCAGGATAAAGTCGGATGGCAAATAACCGAGGGCCTGATCAAAGCTTGTTAAAAAAGCACTAAAAATACCAACACTATTCTTATTAGTCAAATTTGCATTCCTGCCCAAATCTATCAAGAAACTAGCAATCTAAGCACTATGATTCAAACCTTCTTACGAAAAAGTCGACAAGATAACCTACCCTGGTGTTGCTCTTGTTTCTATATTTACTGAGTTGCTCTGATTTTAGTTTTAAGGTTTACTTAAATTATAGGAATCATAATGAATGGACATGATGTAGGCTGTCTGAGCATTAGCTATTAAGTTTTAGTCAGAAGAAAGAGCAGTGAAATTCTTAATGACGTCTGTTTAAAGAATATATAAGAAGATTAAGTTATGCCAGCGAGCATTTATATCTTTAGTTCCAATGCCAACGCCATTTATTCTTAAGTGGCTCCTAAATCTGTCAAGTACATCACATTCAAAGCATTATTCAAGAAGACTTGTTTTGTAGAATCGTCTAAATAAAATCTCCTTACTTATATAAATAAGGGAAAATGAAATAGATTTATTTAGGTGAGATTTTCTTTCAAATTTATGAAGAAGTATAGCATATCCCCGACCTCAGAGGGATCTTTTGAATTAGATCCTCTCAGAAGCCATTAATTCACCTAGGTCATATTTTTAGTATCAAAGACAGCTATGATAGATTTGTTAGCCATCCATTAAGCACCATTCAAGTTTCTGCAAATTTAGTTTTATTTAACATAAAATTACGAGAATCTAGAATGTTCCTTCTGGGAAATACATGGTTTAGTTATAGCTCTGAATGTTAGCGAAATGAGAATCTTATGCGATAAACATTGGTAAATTATTTGGCTAAGATGACTAGATAGAGCACATCAATTTCTCTTTTGAATTCCTGGAGGCAATAAATTAGAATGGTGTCGCATAAGCGTCTCCAGTTTCTGGACTAATGCTGAGAGTGATCTAATGATCTTAATCTAGTTCTTCAAAGAAGTCAGTAGAGACAATTAATTTGGTTTGCCCGTATTCATTTATGATGGGAGCTTTAATAATAAGATCGTTGCTATCATATTTGTAACTTGTATTGATATTGAGCATTTCGCAGGTGACTTCATATTGAGTAGACTTCTTAAATTTAGAACTGCTTATTGAAATGGTAGACATATTTGCTGAATTCTTCACTATAGCATCACTCAGGTCCATATAAATGGATGGTTGAGATATATTCCTAACACTCCAAACTAAATTCACCTAGCTTGAATATAATTAAAAAAAAATATCGTAAAAATTATAATTTCTTATCTTTGAGTATAAATTTTAATAAAATAAATCCTCAATCACAATAATGCACAATTGGTATTAAATTTTGAAATAATATTTTTATTTCTAAGATCTTTTAGGATTTTTAGAGAGGGAAAACTAAATTTAATGAAATCTTAAACATTATACTTTTTATATATTTTACAAGATTTTTGAATAAGAATGTTACAATGTGTGAAAGAATAAATATATATTTTCTTAAAGTTTAAAATCATAGAAAATAAATAAACTATTATATTAGCATTAGAATTAATAAAATAAATAATTTTAACAAATAAATTAACTAAAATTTCAATAAATTTTCCCCAATAATTTGACTAAGTATAGCATGTAAAGTTTACTTAAGTTGAGAGAACTATATCTATTCTGTTAAAGTGATTGGGATTAGGATAGGTCAAATAGATTCTTGAAGACATATAACTATCAGAATAAATGGTTTCTACTTATAAATAATGAATGGCAGAATAATCATATTTTAATTTTAAGTGGTATAATTCGCAATTACTTCCAAGGAATATCTTGGTCTGATTGATACAGTGAAAGTGTAAGAAATAAAACTGAATAAAGGAGAGGACCCACTAGGTTATAAATAAAACAAAAGCTTAATTAGAATAACCACCTTTGGGAATACTTGAAAACCGAAGATGTCACCAGTGGCTGTGACCCGCCACCTCCTTTAGGAAAGAGGTATCTAGTGGACTCAATCTTTTTAGTACTCCTGTAGTAACCTTTTTGAGCTTAACTCTGATTAGACAACGCCAAGTGGAAAAAATTTTAGAAGTTTTTAGTAAGTCTAAAGATGAGGAAAAATTATCTTGTCCTCTTGGTAGATCAAGGATACACCCACGGTCTTAAGTGACTTTCAGATCACATGTGCGGAATAATGCCAGAGGTCTAGTAAGAAATACTATCTCCGCAGGGGACGCCAAATAAGTTACAAAAAGCATTCCATTATATCTCAAACCTATTCCCTTGGTAACTTTATTCACTATCATTACTCTTTGTGTGCCCTCCTATCCGAAGAAAGGTAATCATAAAGTGGTCTAACTTGGGGAATTGTTTTTTTTCTTCTAGCGCGGTTTCAGACTCACCATACATAACCCATGCATCCTTCAATTAAAAACTATACACTGTTCACTGACGGATCAATTTATAAAAAACATAAACTAGATCAATTCTCAAGGGATTAAGGGGACGAAACATGGAAGAGGCAAAAAGTACTGGTGGTGAATTTTCCTCCCCCAAAATTTTAATTCTCAGTGAAAATGTAAATTGAGTTATATTCCATTAATCCTTCAGGAATAAATATTTAGTAAGTGTTAAATTTCATAAGCAAGTTAGGTGCCCATCTTATAAAAGAAGCGCCTTCTTATGAAAACTTATAGCAGTTCCAGAATATTCGATACTATCCTAAATCTATATCCCAGTTGCTCTGAGAAGATAGCACTAAACTTTAATGAGGGTCATGAATTAAAGAAGTGCCCTCAATGATTTTTATGGTGGGAAGATATTCTTAGAAAGTTATCTACTGAGTAGTATATAGCATTTATTTAGTAGGAGCATAATATTATTTATAAGAAAGTTAAAATTTAGGAGCATTTGTCAAGCACTTAAGTAGCTTGGCGAAGATTAAGGAGATACACCGACCATTAAAACATTCTAGTTCGTTGTTTTTATTCCTCTAGAGGCGATCTAAATTAATAATCCCACAGTTGGAAATATTGAATTTTGGTGGCCTTGAAGCCATGGGCAAGGTGTTTGTAGAGAGTCACTGGATTGATATAGGTTGAATGCGATTGCATTATCGCAGGTTGATATTCTTAAAATAAACGAATTAGGAATATAGACTTATAAAGTATTACTTTCATTGTAGATTTAAGGAGAACAAAAAGTGAATTTTATAATAGTTTTAAAAATCTATTTTTATATTGGTTCTTTGTACAATATGTTTATGCCTTCTACTTCATCACCTGCAACTGCGGTTTTAAGTTGTCTTAAATAAATCTTACCAGAATAAGTGAAGTATAAATTCATGTTCTGCGCACTCTGATGTAGGGTTATAGATTTGAATTGCGATATTTCAAGTAAATATCTCTCTCTGACTTCCTCGCTCAATCTAAAATAAAATGCTAAATCATTTTTAGGTTTTAGCATTTACACCATAATAGAGTATAGCTCACTAGCTACTTACAAGAAGTACTTAAAATATTTCAAGCATACAAAAGATTATCAACTTTTTACTTTGTCTCTGTCTTCTTCTCTTTCTTTATTTTCATTATTTATTAAAATATTACACATATGCTTCTCTATATTTAAAAACAACAACCTCCGATAATGCAATCGTATTCAACCAATAATAAGGTCAGCAGGGAAAACACAACTTTATATAATATACGCCCCTTTGCAAGAAAAGAGTTTTTAGTACTTGGATTTTATACCCTTAAGGGTTTATTATTTTCCCTAATTAAATTAGAATATAAGTAGCATGATAGATTTTCAAGTTAATAATATACTTATCATATGGGTAAAGTGTCCAGGGTCTTATAATTATTAATTTTATAATGCATCCATTACTAGTGAAAAGTAATATACCATGTTAGGATATGACATCGCACAGCAAATATATTTCATTTCCCACTCTGTCATTTTGATCATTTATTTAGATTACATCCATACCCAAAGTTTTGTTACAACTGTTCATCGATAGAGATATCTTGGGTTCATACCACTCTATGGGGAGTATTTGAGAATCACTTGTAATAGAAGCCTCTCCCCTTTTATAGTTTTAGATATTCACGCTCACTATTTTATTATAAGTTGGCTTTTATAGAATGATGGTTGATTTTTTAACTCAAATTTATATTATAAGAGAATAAAAATTATATTTTTAACTTCTTTATTAAAGCTAAAACTTAGGGTAAGACTAATAAAGGCCTCTCTTTCGTTTTCTATTTTTTTCAATTTCATTTTTAAGAAGGAATTAATGATTTCTCTCTTAATATATTATTTATTAGAATAAGTCTCCTCCTAGAATTCTTTAAAAGTCTTAGCATTATACTTTTGCTTCATTTTTAGAAAATGATTCACTGTGCTAAATATTACTTTAAAATCGTATTTCTATTTAAAACCGAAGAAGGAAAATTTTTAGACCTTTTCTCTTTATATTTATATTAAAAATCATTAAATTTGGAAAAAAAAGATTTTATTTTTTTATCCTTCCTTATTAAGAAAATTATAAAGGCTTTATACTCCCAAACAATCTTATAAATTATATTTATGTTAGCTTTTGCCTTAAGCTATTTTTTTAAAAAATTTCTATTTAAGAACACTTAATTTAATATGACCTATAACTGTAACTCCATTGCCATTTTAAGCAATTAGATGAAGATCTATTTTAAGTTTCAAAACCTCTGGAGGTAGGAAAGTATGAAGAACTGACAGATCAATTGTGAAATTCTTAGAGTGGTTTCTGGCTAGCTGATCAAGAATATTCTAAATATGCGTGTAGTTGACATACACATATTCTAAATATATTAAATTCAGATGAGTTCTAATCTTGCAATCTTCTTGTACTATTTGCTGCTGGATTACTTTGATTAGATGTTGAATTTCCAATAGTGGAGTTATCAGTATTGTTGGAATTGCTGGAGTCATATTATGAGTCATTCCCAACAGTTCTATTGCTAGTATAATTGGTTTACATGTTCAGGAAATATAGGTCCCAATAAGTGACTGTGTTTACATCTATACTGTTTATAAATGATTAAAAAGTTTATAATTAACAAAATAATTTTCTTCTATGATTTAGAAATTCCAGTAGAGCTGCTTGAATCCACTTTCAAAGCCTCTCCAAAACAATATCTCAACAATAGGAATAGTTTTATCAGAGCATTTCTCGAATTCTACTTCATATTGATTCAGGAATAAGTCAACTATTGAATTGGATTGAGTCCCATTGCTGTAGCTTTGGTTTAAAAATATAAAAATTTATAGTTCTAAATACTACTGGAGTTTTAAACAGTATAATCATAGAACTTTCCATCTTTAATTTAAACGTAATCTAGATTTAGGGCATATGTTTCCTCGTCATCATTGCAATTCAGCCTTGCACATTAAAATAATGAATGCAAAATACTGATGATTAAATCTTAATTGAACCACTTAATTCTGTATTGCAGCTATTTAAATTATTTAATAATTTTTTTAATTTGTTAGTCCCCTATTCCAAACATAATTACCTCAGTAAAGGAATCATCGTAGACACCATTGAATTGGAAAAATAAAGATTTATAAATAAATGGGTCAATTAAATCTTTCTTGTAGTCTTGGTTAATTAGCAGGGTTATCCACCCCAGAAATACTTATCTTCGATAAAACTGGTATTGCTATACCCAAAGTCCTTATTAAGTGTTTAATTATAGTCCAAACCTAAAGCTAAATACTTTTGAAATTCTACCCATGGATAGCACATTTCTCTTTAGATTCTCATAGCCTTAAAGAAAATCTAACAAGGAAGGACAACATCAAATTTATCTTGCGCACTTTAGACTGGACTAGTCCACATCATATCGTCACTTAAGACTGAAGTAATCCACTTCAAATCGTGTGTTATAATTCTTAGCCTATATCTGCTGGCAATTAATTGAACTTGATGATTGAATAAACATTTGCAATGCCTTGAATTAGGGACTGCAGTCGAGAAAGGCTAACATATTTAGCATTGTTAATCCTCACTTATGCAGCTTATAAAGATAAACTAAAGATTTTTGAAAGGTACAAAGATATTATGATATTGGAATTAAATGTCAAAAATTATGTGAGTACAAGTCTCTTATTAATATCATCTTTAATATATCAATCAATATTATTCATCGAAAACACGAGTGCGAAAACACGAGTGCGAAA
>JAJKFJ010012976.1:0-11891 GCA_027382625.1 Tetmemena sp. SeJ-2015 | reverse complement strand
CGAGTCATAATTTTAGCCAACTCTACTCTAAATTATCTATCTCACTCTAAAATTAGCTAGAGGGTCGGATTTTCAGCTAGCGAGGTCTAGAACTATCCAGCGATTCTAAGGAGACTTTTTGACCTTTACTAATCTCTTTTGTATTTAATTTTGACTTCACCCCTGATTCTTACAATAATTTCTTTTTAAAGAGATGAATGCAATGAGGCCATCGAAAAATAGGTTTATGCCACCAATAATCATTTAGAGAATGAGGCGGGAGTGCGCCTCCCATCTTTTCTTGTAAAGAATTCTCAAAATCGTTCACAGGATAAAATGCCAAATATATAATAAATTTTGTACCTTAAATATTTCCATGAGGGTCAAATTTATGATTTCATATTTTTCGGGAAAATATGTTATATTTAAATTATAATTTACCTATAAAACTTAGTTTTAAATGACGAAGTTCTAATTTTTTCCTTAAATTATTGACCCCTCATTTTTTTGTACTCTCTACTTTTTACAATATAACCTCTATTTTATTTAATGAGAAGAATCTGGCAAGAAAAGTAAAAATGTTAGATAATTTTACCTCTAGTAGTATTAGATCTCTATATATGGTATGAACAAATAAATAATCACTCTGAGAATATGCTTAAGAAAACATCACAACTAATTAACTAATTTTAGAATAAATTGTTAAAAAATAAGTGCTTTACTTATAACTTTATCTGAGATTACTAAATATCATACTAATTATTTAAATAAGCTAAATGAAGAGTTGCATAAATGTGACTTGGAGCTCACAGAACTTAAGATATCCCATAAGTTTTACCCTCAAGGAAATTTTTTTATGTAATTTCTCTAATTTTTTGATGATTTATGGCCTGAATTAGAGATTTTTTTATAATTTATTACCTTGACTTGGGGGAGTTGCACTTCCTTCTTTCCCCAATTATTTGTAAATTAAGACAATTAAATTCTTTATGAAATTACCTCTCTCCTCAAGAATCCGCACGATTTATCGTAAATGGAGGCATTACGAAATAGACGCTTATCAAGAAGGCCAAGCAAGCTTCCTATTACAGAAACGCTAGCTTTCAATACTGATTTAGAAATTAGATACCTTCAGGGAATCTCTCTAAAAAAGAGAAGAAAAACTCACTCTACGTTGGTACAGATATTCTAACATGATTGGCAAGATAATTTGATCCTCCTTCTCTCAAATATGATGTACAGATGATTCGTTGCATAGAGTTAAAGCCCCTCAAAACTCTAAGGAGCTACCAGATTCCTTCTTTAATTTGTTTATAATAAGTCCAAAAAAAGCTGTGACAGATCTCTCCTAAATTCTCAATTAAAGACTTATATTCGGCTAGGATCATCATAACCATGAACTTTTCTGGCATTACTGAACCTCTTCCCTTTATTTAAAGGCATCATGCTTACTACATGCAAGGATAATGTGCTTCAACCCCATATTACAGCTACGAAATAGAAAAAAAAAACTAGCATAAAAATACCTCTTATGACATCCTAGAGTATATGAAACTAAAGCCCTAAGAAGATTACCTCATTCTTGGGGAGAAAAAAAAATTTGATGCAAATCAGCCTGAGCTTGCTTAAGTTTCGTATCAATCTATTAAAAACTACAAAAATGACCATAAATATAGATTTAGAGCTCCTAAAAAAATTGACTGTGTTGGCTCCTAGGCCAAACTTAGGGTAAACTTTAGGCTACGGCAATTAAGTTTTATTTTCTTAACTAGCTCAATTAATTTTCTAAGGATAAAGAAAATGTCCTTATCAATAGTGCCTTTGAATGAATAAACTTTCATCTTTTACAAAATTGATGCTTAAGTGATCAAAGCTGCCTTATACATTACTCTGTTTTATGAAGTGATTTCTATAGATTCTCAAGCAAGAGCCTGAGATAAGCAATGAAGAGTGCAAATGCATTTTCTTGATAGCGTAACTTACTTGAAGGCGATCAATGTGATATAGATGCGCCGTGAAAACGCTCTCTCGAATAATGCTACTTGCGAACTTGTTACATATCAGAAAAGTAGAGAGGAGAGGCTTGCACTGAAATGCGATAGTGATTTCGCTCCAACATACTTAAGTTTGCACCAGTTTGCACTTGTACCCCAATGTCGACACATGCCATGAGTGCGCACACTAGTCATTCATGTCTGCACATGATGTATTAATGATGTTAGCATGTATTTGCAGTGATGCACTTTTCTTATACAGAGTCTGAAGGGAAAGAGTGCGCTCTCAATCAAAGTGCGATTGAGTTCCTCGTCCATTAATAATGATATAACCAATAATGACTTTAACTTAATAATCATCTAATTATAATTGATCATAACTTAAATCGATCATTATTAATGGAGTGATGAACTCTATCGCACTTTGATTGAGACCGCACTATTTCACTACAAATTCTGCTTATGCTAAGTGCAAACAAGCGCAAACTTAAGTATGTTAGAGTGAAAATCACTATCGCACTTTTCAGTGCAAGCCTCTCCTCTCAACTTTTCCGATATGCAACAAGTGCGCAAGTAGCATCATTCGAGAGAGCGTTTCATGGCGCACCTATCATACATCAAGGGCACTCAAGTAAGTTACGCTATCAAGTGGAAAATGCATTTGCACTCTTCATCACTTATCATTTCAAGCATGTAATCTTCATTTCTACATAGAGCGTATAGAGATAAGTGAGTGACATAGAGTAAATACATAGTATATAAAGAGTACATGCTTGTTAGCTCTTCACTCTCGAACGCAGTTGAAGTTTCGAGGCGCGCTATCGATGCAATTCAGCATTACTCAGCGTGAGATGTGAGAGCGCACTTGCTTCTTGCTTCTGTAGTGATAATGATGCATTGAGCCTCTACGTTTCCTACATCGCATCCATGGTAATGAATCTTAGATGGCTATAGGTAGATGCTACCCTTAGAGTTATATTTTTCCTAGCAGATTTTTAAATTATTAATAAGTTCTATAATATCAAGCTTAAGTATATTTTCTTCATAAATAAATAAATTTTTATCAATTTATTCTCAAAATTTACAATAATTATTTGGGATTTTAATAATTTGCCTTAACGAAGCCCAGTAAATTAAGACTTAAAGAGGAAAGTGCTGTTATGAAATAATTTCTTGCTTGAGTAGCAAGGCTCTCTCGGTGCTACTTTATCATGTGAAATATGATGAGAAAATTTAAAATTATTATAGAATATGTTTTAAAGATAAGATTGAATCTCAAATGTAATAAGAAATCTTGATTACATTTTTTTAGTGAAATAAAGGTTATTATTATATATATACTCGATTATAATTTTCATAGTGACGGTGGGCTTTCACGGTGACGTGGCACAACTGATCAAGGAGTTACGCCTGTGAATTACTTTAAATCGATTAAGTATTATATGCCCGTTAGGGATAATTAATTCCTAAATTAAATTATAATTTTCATAGTTTCTTTCAACCTTTATTAAAGACTTTAAAACTCATAAATATATTGTAAAGATAAAAGACAAGATATATTGATAAGAACTTAGAAAATTTATTTTTAGCACATCGCCTCATCTTGAGTAATTGTGAGAATAAGGGGTGAAGTGAAAATTAAATTAATTATAATTTTTAGATGCATAATTTTTCCCATGCTTCTGCTAATTCTAGACCCTTCTAATTAAAAATCAGTCAGTCTGCTTATTTAAATAAATATAAAAATTAAGACTCGGAGGCTAAATTATACTGATCCTAATTTAAATAGACACAAAGTAGGAAAGCAAATATTTGAAGATCGCTAACTTCTTTTTTGAAACACTGCTCCTCTTATTTTAGAATCTCCTCTTTTCACACGAAGTCGAAATTGATTGTCTAAAGTAGCTTCTTAAAATTGAGCATGCAAAACTTGATCACATGGCTCGATGGCTTCTATACCATATTGTCATAAGATAAGACTAGATGCTCTTTATTTTGCTAAGACAAAACAACCTTAATTTCTTGCTATGTTAGGTAAAGAAAACTTCGGCTTCATAAACGAGAAGAGATATTCAATCGGATAGAATTATGGTGAGTATTTTGCGTTCAGATAACTTCAAATTAAATCACTTGATTTATTAAAGAATTTCTGACAAGTAAACAATAAAAAGTAAAATATGATTAGAAAGTGAGAATTAGTTGAAGTTAATTACTTATACTACTAATCATGTGGGTCAAACGCAAATTTCCTGCCAAAAAAATTACACATCTTATCTTAGTTTCATTTCTCTAAGGTATGAATGTAGTCACCCATATCAGCTTTTTAACAGCGAAATCTCACTTGCACTCTTCATCATCTGATTTCATTTTCATTTAAACTTGAGTTGCTGAGGCTCATAACTAATCTCAACCCACCACCTTAAATTACGACGATATAAAATTCTTATAATTTCATGATAAATCAAAAGGTATATAATTATTTAATAGATTTAGTGCCACAATTCAATCTATTTTTCTTAAAATAATGCTCTAATGATATAATTATTTTAGTAGTGTAATTTTTATATTTATTTAACTTTTTATTTCTTTTGTTTTCTATTTTTTCTTAACTCTTCTCTAATGATTTCCTTTTATAAAATCTTAAGGAATAAAAGTTTATTAGATACTAATTTAGTTTAGGATAGATGTTACCCCCCTCATAGGACCCTAGCACCCCACTTTTTTTACTCCCAAAAAACATAAAAAGACCCATTTGGAGGATAAATAAAATGCATATAAACACTTCATTGTGTGTATTCTACAGTTTACAGGTTTATTTTTCCTAAAAATAGTTCGGGGTGGCGCGGTTCCTGGGCAAGAAATTTTATTTTTGGAGGGGTTACTGGTTTCCATCTGCCCTATAGTTTAGAGACTTCTTTTTTATTGGAAAAAAATCTACTTAATTAACATTTAGCTAATCGAAAACATAATGACTTAAATTTATCTGAATTTTAATACTTTTTCAAACCCTGATAAATAATTCAATTTTGAACTCGTAGGATGTAAAATTAAATTTATAAGATGGATGAGTAAGAATTCAAATAAATTAATCAAGTGAAGATTTGAAATTTTTATTATTTTGGCCAAGATAAGTTTTGAAAGATTAACCAATATAATACTCCCCTATAAAGGCTTAACTATAGCTTTTATATGTAAGGTTTAAAAATTTTCACCTCATTTATTTATTAAAATGTGCTTCTTTGAACATCTATTTTTATTTTTGAGATATAAATTCTCAAGAAATTATTCTTTGAAAATATAAATTTTAATTAATTTAACTTAAAATAGAGATCCTTATATTTAAAAACTGAGCTTCAAGTAATATTCATTGATTTTTAAATATTCAAATTAAACTTTCACTTTATATGATACTAAAAATATTTATAAAAACAATAATTTTGAAATGAACAAATAGAAATTTAAAGCATATTTACAATGAAGATAAATAAATTCATAAAATGAGATTTCATTAGAAAATCAGAAGTATTTTAAGTTAATTAACTAAAGTTTGTTTTAGGCTTTTTTAACATATTTTTTTAAAGATTAAATATAAGGATTAATATTTAGTATTTTGTTACTATGTTATTTTTTAATGAAACTTAATTATGGCAGTCAAATACATTTAAGTTTTATCTTAAAAAGGCAGAGAAATATTTTATTATAATGAATAATTTTAGATACTTTTTTTCTCCATCTTAAACGCAACATAACAGAGTCTATTAATATAATAATTATTTTTATTCTGCAAAATAGAAAAATAGATCAGCTAATTATAATTATAGTTGGAATTTTAATTAAAATCGGAGATTGGTTAAAATAATAAATAATGAGTTGCAAAATGGTGACAGTTGAAATCGTAGATTCAGCTCCCGATCTGCAGCTTGTTAGATAGCTCATTAAAAATTAATATGAGTTCCTTCTTTAATCATCTTCGTAGCACCTCTCAAATCTGAGATCTGACTCACGCATTCTTCTTCTTCCTCATCATCTTCATTAAAACTTGTGTCACTTATAACTCTTGATTTAGAGATTCCACATTAAAGTTACAAGGATAAAAGTTCTTAGAATTTGATGCTGAATCGAATGGTGTAATAAGTATTCAAATTGGACACACTTCAACCACTGCTGATTTATTACATTTTAATTTAATATCTAATTTAATTCTCTTTTTATTAAATTAAATTGGCAGCTATATTAAAAAGAATCTCTAGAATATCTCCTGAGAAAACTCTCAATCATTATTTATTTTTTGCATCTAACTTCTAATTTAATATTTACAACTACTTTTCTAAGTTAAATTATTTGGTAGCAAATATCCTAGTTAACTTTAGTGAGAGCAAAAAACTAGAACAACTACCCTTGAAGTCCATTAATGCTAAAATTTGCACAGAGTTCTATTTGAGTTATCTGGGAACAGCACTAGTCTCCACCCTCCAAGCTAATGTATGCCTTGGATAAGATTAGTAGATAACCACAAAATTAATCAACTTTTTTTCTCTATTCTTAAAAAAGGTGAAATTTTGAAATTTATTAAGAATATATATACAGCAAATGATATATGCAGCTGATGCTAACTTCATCCATCTTTAAAATAAATGCAATTATAAAGAGTTGTCACGAGAGATCGCTTGTCAAAAAGCTCGTGGTCTCCCGTGACAACTCGATAAAGGATGAATGAGGCAATCAATTTTTAAAATAATATTTAAAAAGCAAGCTTTATGTGATTGTTTAACCCCAATTTTATTTATCTAAAGTATGTCTTAGTTGATGCAGTTATATAATTTAAGTTATAAAAAGTAGACTATATTCTATAACTGCATTAAATTTCTAATATTGCTTTGAAAATCGCTTATTTATCCTTTCATAGTTAAATTTATGTTTAAATGTAAATAATAAATTCATTTAAAACTTATCTGTGGAGCACATTAAATATAAATTTGTTAAAATATATTATGTGCGATTTTAACTCACGCAATATAAGCAAATAGATAAGCCATCGAGAATGAACTTAATATTAAGAACTTTTAAGCAATTGCAAGACTTATCTGATCTTAAAATTGTTGCTGCTCTTCAGCAAGTAATCTTTAACCACAAGTTCTTTGATTTCTAGTGCAGCTAAGTTGCATTTATCCATCTAAGGAAGCGGGACCCCAACATCCGATAGTGTAGGGGTAGAATCTTGTGAGTGCATAGTAGTAAGTTCCATTAATGCTCACTCCGTTGCAAATATCAACATCACAAGGCTGCCATAAAGAGCCATCACTCTTGTAGGGTCCAAGAATCTGATGTCCATCTTTCGCTATTCCGATTATCTTCTGTTGTTTTTGCATTTGGGAATCCACCTTTGAAAATGCGAAGGAGAGTGGATCTTCTGCACAGTCACTGTTTGAATTGCAAAGTGTAGGAGTATTTAGGGAGGACTTGAATGCTGAATTCCAAACACAAGGGGAGTATGTGTGGTACTTATAAAGTCCATAGTCAGTCAAGCTACCAAGGCAGTTATCAAATAGGCTGGCCCCTTATTTTTGTTGAGAATTAGAAGTCAATGCGTCATATTAAGTTGAGAGTGAGTAGCCTGAAAACAAAGGTACTCCGTTTGACATTACCCCTACTATATTATCTTGGATTCCAGTATTTTTTGAGAAACTTTTTATTTCAGCATTTTAAGATTTCATATTCTCAAATCTAAATTTATTATGGTAATTTTTTGAATTTAAATCTTAACAGTTTTACTTCAAAAGTGATAAGTAAATTCTTATTTTAAAAAATAGTTGAGAATTAATTAAAATCGGTGATTGGATAGCAATTTAAAGTATAATGTGAGGTTCTGATTTATGCATCTTAAAAGCTCTTCTTTGCAGAGAGATATGATATGAGCTCTCATGAACTTTTCCAATACCTTCTTTAACTTAACTTGTGCAGCTAATCATTTATTTTAATTTGACACTTTTAACTGCAACTGATTTCTTCAAATCAATTTAATTACTAACTTGATTATTCTCTTATTCAATTCTTGATATAATTATTTTTAATAAAGTGAGTCAAGCTAAGGCAAAAACTTGCAAATAAGGTTTTTTTCTTAGTTCTCTGTCTTATTTCCTTATACTAATATTTTATGAATGAGTATCTTAAATTTTCCTCTTGAAATTTATAGTTTAATTTAAGCTTTGTTATCTTTTAATCTCTAAAACTGCACAAAAAAGTTTTTTTTTAATTTTAATTGGGGAGATCTTTATTATTATATTCCACTTTTCTGCCTAAAATAAACTTTTTATAATTCCATAGAAAATAAATTATTTAATTATTCTACATGCAGAGAATAAAGTCAATTTAAGATAAGTATCAGATTTAATCGTTTATTTGTCTATCTTAAAAGCAAAAATAATATTCCTTCATCTTTAAATTCTGAATTATAATTGAGCTTTCGGATGACCATGAACTGCTGCAGAGTTATTTGTTTATTGTTTAGCTCGAATACTTTTAGGAGATCAATTAAATTAGACTAACGTCAAACTTGACTTTGAAGTCTATTTAATTTTCTAGCGTCATCTAAGACTCTGAAAACAAGAAACAGTGATCAGGGAGGGAGTTTGTTTGGACTCTCACAAAAACAGAATCGCCCTCCTAAAGACAAGCAATCTTGAACTTTCTGCTCCACGCACACCCTCCTCCTTATTTATGTAAGGGGCCGTTGCACTGAGACATCCCAGAGCATGAGACTGATTTGGATTTAAGATTTTTGAAATCATTGATTTCCAAGTCTCTTTTGTCTGTCGTGTCCATTAGAGAAGCAAAGGATTTGCAGGCAGTCAGCTTCTCTGAGACAGGTTTAGTAGTGGGAGCAGTAAAAGGAGTGGATTTAGGAGGAGCCCATCTCTTTTTGGGCGTAGTGAGGGGTCTTTTTTAAACTGTTGTCGTGGGAGCAGTAGTAGTTGTGGGCGCCCTAGTAGTTGGAGCCCTAGTTGTTCTAGATGTAGTAGAAGTTGGTGCTGAAGTGAAAAATCAAATTTTATATGAATATTTATATTTTTGGTAATTTTGAGATAATAAGATGAAGTCAAGTTCAATTTTGCAATGCTAAGTTGATTATGTCCAAACTATTAAAATTAGGTGTTTAAATACTGCAAAAAACATATTTTAAGCTTTTAGTATATTAATTTAAATTTTAAGTCTGCTTTATTTTCCCCTTTTATAAATCTACATCAATACGAGAGAGATTTTAAAAATTTTTAAGTTTATCTGAAGACATTGAAATATATTTATTTCAAAATTTAAAATTAAAGTGTCAAAAAAAGATAAAATTTTGGGGGGGGGACGGAAGTGCACACCCCCCACTTTTTATGATCAAAATTTATGAAAAAACATCCATTTAGACAAAATTTGTCTAAAAATGCCAAAAAATTAAGAATTTTTAGCTTTAAAAATTTGCATGAGGGTCAAAATTTATGATTTGAAATTTTATGAAATAACCTTAATATTATTTCCGAGCTCTGTTTTACTCATGAACATAAAGTCTTATGAAGATACTAGAGTTAATATACATAATAATTATGATTCGCACTTCAGTTTTTTAAATGCGATTTCGCTGTTTTATCAAAATAGTTGCAATCTTAACTTGAATATTATTTAAAAAAGAATCTGACAAGTTTAAATATAATAACCAAGATCTCTATATCTGCAATTACATGAAATTACTGCTGTAAACTCAATGATAACATCTATAACATACTTTAGAGGATCTTACAATCATATGTACAATTTTTAAGAATAATTATAACAATTCATAGACCATATAAGTTCTCAAATAATCCAGCTATCAAAGGGAGTTACTATATAGCAAATAATCTCTTTAAAAATAACTTAATATAAAGTCATGAAATGATACTTAGTTATTTATGGGAATAAAACATAATCATGACATCAATCAGTTATCAATATTAAATTCAATAAATAATATTAATAGATCATACCATAAAAAAAGTGAAATTCGTAAAAATGACCCTCATGGAAATTTTAAAAGCCAAAATTACTTAATTTTTTGGCATTTTTAGCTGATTTTGACACAATATGGGCATTTTTATTTGCATTTTGTTCATATTTAGGGGGGTGTGCACTTCCGTCCCCCCCCCAAATTTTTAATTACTTAATTTTTATAAACATAAATAAATATTGCATTTTCTTTCTCCTTAATTGTTTATAATAATCTAAGTGACTATTGGAGTGGGGGTGAGAGGGGCCATTTCACCTCCTCTTTTTATGAAAATATTAAAATCAGGAGATCTTTTAAAAAGTTAGTAAACAAAGAAGGATTTAATTTTTAATTTAGTGAATGAGATAATTTGTCAAAATACAGAGCAAGAAAGGTAAGTATTTTAAAACATATTTATTGCGAAAAAATGTAAAAATTTAGTTAGCTTCCCTGTTTATTTAAGTTTTATATAAAACGATCATTTACATTATTGAGAAATAGTAAGTCAAAGTATAAGAGATATAAATAAAAAATGATATTTTAAAAACCGATTAAGCTTATAAATTTAAGACTAATTTAATATTTTTCCATTTTTATGAATTGAGTCTCACTAGAGAAATTGGGATTACGATTTCGGAAATGACTTGGAGTACTTATATTTTAATTTAGTCTCATTTTTGTAAGAACTCATAAAAAATAGTAATCTATTGATGCTGATAAGAGAGGACTTCTTCCATTCTTGCGAAATTTGTATTTCTATTTATAAATTCAAATTACGAATTGGCTTTATTATCTATAAAAATTCTTACTTAGAATATAACCAACTATGAAACCTAAGTTCTCTGAGAATCCAGAGATTACGAGACAGATCACCTTGCAGAAGACTCAAGATCATCTGATTAAAAATAAAATTAGATGATTATAAGTATTAATTAAGAAATTAGTTATACAAAACTTATTCTCATTTTCTGATCAAATTATGGAGTTTTGAGATGAAAATGAAGAAACTTAAAATCTCAAGAATTAAAATGAAGATTTTGAAAGAGATATCTGGCTAAATGTTAGAAAAGAGCTCGCTTTTTCAAATGTATTCCCATTCATCCAATAATAAGAACTTTTTATTTATTGTTTGCCATTTTTATATTTTTAAAGAAAATAATAGATGATAGGTAAATGCCCTCCTGGGTGATCACTGGAGTTATAGAATTAGAAGGCAACGCGGTAGTTGTGGAACTTGTAGAAGTGGTAGAGCTTGTCGCAGTTGTTGAGCTAGTCGAGGAGGTTGAAGAAGTAGAACTGGTAGATGAAGATGTCGTTGTCGTAGATGTTGTGCTTGTTGAGCTTGTAATGGTTGTTGAAGAAGTTGAAGATGAATCAATAATAGGACCTTAAATTTGTTCATTACAAGAGAGTAAGTTTGGAGAATCCGTTAACCAAACGCAATAAAACACCAAAATACGATAATAAAGTGAGAATAAGTTGTGAATAAATCAGGAGAGTCGAAGATGAAATTACCATGAAAAAACTACTCATCCTATCTCAGTTTCATTTTGATCCTAGTTATGGATGTAGTCTCCCTTATCAGTATTATTGGCAAGTTCTCAACATCAACTCCATCAAAAATGATGAGAGTGCCACACTAAACTCTCGCATTTGAAAGTTGCAGATGAAAAGATGTGCACATCAATTATTTGATTGATCCTCAAACTCTTCGCCACTAAGCGCACTTCAGTTTGGAGTAGCGCGCGAAGATCTTCCATAGATAGTTTCCTTATCTCAAGAACTCTCCGTAGACTGTAGCAAACATCTATCGTTGAAATGGCATAACGTACAAAACTGTGAATCGAGTGAAGCGCGTTATAGACTTCACTAAGCCATTTTATTATAATAATCTGAAATATATTTACGAC
>JAJKFJ010012973.1:0-11898 GCA_027382625.1 Tetmemena sp. SeJ-2015 | reverse complement strand
TGTGAAACATGTTGATTAAGATACAGAGAACATTTATGATGACTTGAAATATATGTGCGGTCTGGGGCAATATATGTGCGGTACGGAGCCGCACGTGCGGTGCCGGGACCGCACATACTTCCCCAGACCGCACGTGCGGTCTGGGGCATATGTGCGGTGTGGGGAAACCCCTGTGCGGTCCGGGACCGCACGTGCGGTGGGGGACCCACCACCCAATAAATTTGATTCTACTACTCCCTACATGAAAAAGCATTTTCTGAAGGGAGATGGGGTTAATCCTAACCCTCACTATAACCCCTAGCTAATACTTCTAGAATTATCGAAGCTAAAGCTGCCCAAATAATTCCTCGCTCACCTAAATCTTTGCTCAATACGGATGGATTATAAGATTTATCATAAAATTAAAAGTTTCTAGCTTGCTATAGAAATCGGGACTGCAGAGCTTTATAAAAATGCAACTAATGCATTAGATTATTTAACAAGGTCATTATATTAAGTCATCAAAGTTCATCTTTTAATATATACGATAAAAAGCTTATTGAAGTATCTTGTAGGCTAATCATCAGGACAATCTAAGAATATAGGAATTCTTTCTTTGATTTGTAAATTTCTATACTGCAGCTAGAATTCGTGTAGAAGCTATATTTTGTCAAATAAAGCTTATTTATTAAATGCTGTTTTAATAAATTTAAGTAAAATATTGCTATAAATCTATATTTACAAGATAAATAAACAGTAAAATGGTTCAAAATGATATAGAAGATTTAAGAAATAAAAAGGACAGCTAGAGGAATAGAGATCCATTTATGAATTTCACTGATAAATTATCATATCATAATTTGTAATTTAGCCCAACAAGAAGCTATCATTTAAAAAAATTTCTCTAGCATCAATTTATAGTTTTTAAATATTTTTTTAATTTTAATTATTCCTATTAATTAACTAACCTTTTAGAAAAATCATTGGGAAAAAAAGATTCTAGGGGGAGCATCCGGGATTTTAGGAGGGTATCCAGCGATCCATATATCCTTTTCTTACCAGAAATAGCAAATAGAAAATTTCAAAGTGCTTATAGATCGTAGTATAAGACTAAATCTCTCCCTATAAACTAGAAGCCTACGTTATTGTAAAGCTTAATAAAATATTTTATTGCACTTTCAGAAGAAGATTTGACCAATTAAGTTTTTATATTTGCTGATTTGGCGGCTAAATAAGTAAGAACTTTAATTTATCTTTAGATATTTAAATAATTATATTAATTTTATTAACATCCACAGCTTCGTCTTTAATTTCAGGAGTAGATCCCAATTAGAGTTATCAACTAATTCAAAATCGTAGAATGAGTATTTATGCTCCTCTTCTGCAAATAAGTTGGGGAGTTTTTAAATCGCAACTTGATTGTGTCGCATCTTCACTTTCAAACAGACTCAGATAAACTCAAATGGTGATTTATAGATTAAAATTTTAAACGATAAATTGGAATAGTTCTATTTAATTTATCTTAAAATAAATTAAGTTTATTTCTTAACAGATAATATGCCCACTTAAAACTGTCTTTCTTTCACATACGTTTTTGAGAGTTATAGCATTTAAACTTAATAATTAATATTTATAAAAGTGTTAATTTTTAATTATTAGCATAAGTACAAGTGACCAAGATTTTTAAGTAGATAATGGCTTCTAAATTTAGCTCAAAATTAATACCTTGGTTACGATAGATGAAATTAATCCTATATTGTATAAATTATAGATCACACAAATTTACAATAATTATATTGTATATCATAATGGATTCTATTATTACTCCATCGAAGAAATAATTTGCCATTTTAGATTAAGTTAAATTTTTAATTATCATTTTATTTTTATATTTTTATTAAGCATTTATTTCTTGTCTCCAATAATTTATAAAATAAGATATAAAAGGAAATAGTCCTTATTATCTTTAATTTTTAAAATTTAAAAAAACTAAAAATATTTTTTAAAATAATTTCTCGCTTTCATTTAAATATATCTCTTAAAAAATTAAGGATTAAAGCAAAAATAAAGGATATAGGTCAAATACGAATAGTTGATCGCGAATTTGAATAATGCTAAATGAAACGACTCTTAATTACAAGACAGAGTTTAATTAATTCAGTCTAATAATTAAATTGGAAAAGTAATGGCTATCAAAAGAGAAATACTATCAACAACCCAATGATTCTCTGAAATGATATCTCCCTTTAATAATCCAAGACTTGAAATCTGACTCGTCTTAAAATGATGCCATTTGTAAAGAGGAGATATTACTGTACAATGCACACATTTCCGCCAAAATAAATTAAGGACAGGGAATTATAAAATCGCATTGTTAAAAGATAAATCCTATATCGCACATTACGTATTCTGTTCATTTTCGCATATATAAATATGCTCAATGAGGCTAATTTAATTATCACTAATTCACACTTTGTATAGGATTCAGACTTGTAATTAAATATCTTGTACTCTTTCGTTGTTGTTTTTTTGTACATTTGAAATTGCAATCACCTAATCTTATTCATTCTATAATAGTTAAATAATAAGTTGATATATCCCTTGATAGGAAAATAAAAACAAGAAATTAAAAAGAGATAAAAAATTAAAACATAAGATTAAATTCAAAGAAGGCAGAATATAATTTTATAGCAATTCTATTCTTATTATGAAGATGAATTTTTAACTCTGACTCTCTTGACAATCCTCATTTTGAAACGGCATAACTTGTCGCGAAATGCGTCTTTTTCAAGCATAAAATTAACACTTCTATATTGAAAATATAATTTTGACTTTCATGCTTCACAATTATTTATGCTACTCACCAACAAAGTGGTATATATTATAATTTAAGCAAATAAGATTAATTTTTCAACACTCTATAACTATTTTTATATAAAGCTACTATAATGTGTCATTAAATGATGGGTTTAAAAGCTCTTTAGTTATTTATCTTTTTAGTACTTTTGCGAAAAGTATTTTAATAAATTTTGATTTATGCTTAAATTAAAAATAGAACACTTTTAAAAATGAAAAATCCTCTTCCTTCTGCAACCACAGGTTCTATGACAAGTGTTATCCAAAGTGGATCTCGAATTTGTAAAGCTGTTTAATTGTCTTAAACTGTTCCTGTAATATATTTCTACTGGCTGAGTAGTGCTTCGCAAGCCGTGAACTGGCCTCCAACTCAAGCAAAATATTATTCTTTTTAAGATTGATTATACTTTTCAGCAGTTAGCAGAATCGAATGGGACATTACATCCGATCATGACACTAATCCTAATTTTAGTGGATCTAAATGTCCAAGCTAGTTAAAATACTAAATAGATTATCTCGAGAGTGGACTAACAGAGAAAAATATCTGGATTTAAACTAACTACACTCATTTAATACAATTTAATGATTCATAATAAAATTATTTATAGAAAATTGTAGACAATTTAATTAGGAATTAGATGCAACTATTTAATTTGGAGGTGAAGACATTTATTTTAAGAAAAATATTAAAGATTTAATGAAATATAAAATAATTCATGCAATTTTTGAGGCGGATGTTAACATAATGATTCCACTATGTAACTATAATCTCAGCTTTACAGCGAATGCTAGTAAAGCTCGTTAATATCTATTTAAATGATCTATTTAATTAAAAAACAATATAAATTATAAAATATGCTTCACAAGCATTTTAATTGCAATTCTCTTGTGATTATATCTACTATCCTGCTGCCATGGACAAATTAGTGCTTAAATACTATGTGGGTGACCCATTCCTCCTACATAACTTAGAATAGTATTTTAACCTCGTCACTTGCCCATGCTAATTCGAGTACTGGTTCCAACTCTTCAACTCAAATAAAATATTATTAACAAATAAAAAGCTGATACTAATTTTAACTTAAAAGTTAATTTTATTACTAAATTATCTTAAAAGCCGTCAAAAAAGTTTATGAACCAAGTTAAGTCAATGAAAAATTCTTTGTCAAAAAGAATGGAAAATTAATTGTCTTGAAATAAACTTATATATTTCTATCATTTTAATATCAAAGGAGTCATTTAAAAAAAAGCAAATTCAATTCTATAACTAAAATATTAAGGATGTTGACCTTTTAAATTATAGAAATTATAGAGATAAGATACAACATTTGAGTAAAAGTATACAGATTTTTTATTCAAAAATTTTATAGAAAATATCTAGTATCTTAGCTCTAAAGTTTAATAAGGCTTTTTTTGTTTATTTTTCAAAATCTTTGATGCGAGTAAATTATCAAGGCTCTTAGGAGATACTTAAAAACATATATGAGAATTTAATGTCGTATTAATGTTTATAAATTAATATACAAAATTGTAAACTCAGACATGACATATTTTATATTGATTTATAATCGCTGCCCTCTTTCATAAATTTTAGTAATGATTCAAGAATGGTGTCTATATTTGCGTCTCAATTATATTTGATCGGGAACTACTCCTTCATTTTGAAGATCTAAAATCGTATAAATGACAACATGGGCAGTCTTAAAGTAAATGTTTATTAAAAATATTTAGTTTATTATGTTATTATTGCAAGAATGCCACTCCAATTAGATTCAGCTCAAACTTCATAAAAGTGTATCTTAGCAGACTTAGAAATCCAAGTGGACAGTATTCAATACCTTACACTTCCTTCTTGTTTGTAAAACTACAAAATATAAAATGCTTTTTTTCAAATTATTTCATTCATAATATAGATCAATTTTGGAAATGCATAAAGTTTCTCCAATCAAGATGGTCAAAACTCTGATATGTTCGTTATATAACCAGTCCAAGAAAATATAGGTGATTATAAAATCCTAGTTATTGCAAGAAGCAAAGACAACAACGAAATTGTGATGCAAAAATCGTTCAAATTGAAAGTTTATGAAGTTAAGTTAATGAGTTCGGATTGCACGACTGCAAGTGCTTGTAATCCTAAAATTGTTGATGTTAACTCAGAAGGTTAGGATTTTTTAAATTCACTATAACTTATTAGGACAGGTAAAAATAAGTTTCCCAAAGAAATTGCTAGTCCCAATCAAAGAACTCTACTCAAATATTTCCTCTGATTTAAGATTGAGATTGATTCCTCATGTTTAAACCGGATCTAAAGTCTCTGATTTCCAAATTGAAGAATTCAAAAGTGATCCATTATAGCTTTTAAATTAGGATTTTATAAAATGATCAAATGACTCTGCAAGTAAATTACGCCAATCCTGAGTTTATTTCAATTTCCGGAGTAAAATATTTTGGTTTAAGCAATGTTTAGGTGTATGATAAACTCGAGATAAAATTCTTGAGCAATGATTACTTCAGATCCCTGGATTTTGAAGTGCCTGAAGGGCTTACGCTTACAACTTCTATTCCCACTCAATCCACGAATCAAAGTAACTAATTAATATTCCTAGTAATGAATTTATAGCTGGAGTGCAAATAATAAAAGAGGCCTACTAAGTTGTGAGTTCTACTTTAACAGCGAGTCTAGTTTCAAATTTAGTGCTTGCCTTATTCTTGGGTGTTTCTTTGAAATAGATTTGGAGTTTGCTAAATATTCTTCAGATAATTTCTCACATCCCTCTACTTAACCTTGCATTACCAAACAACGTGCTCTTATGTTTGCAAACTATTATCGACATCTCAAATGTGGATATCATACCAAAGGTATTTTAAACTAGTTTAAGACATAATATAGAGTGTGCAATCATTTCTTTTCAGACAGATAGACTCATCCATTATATAATTATCAGATTTAATCAATCTATATGTTATATAAATATATAAATAAATCTTAATATCATTTTCATTTAAGAAGCATCATTTTAAAGGAGTGTACACCTTTATTCCTATAATTCCCAAGCTTTTAATAATAATAATTAGGAATTAAGCACCCCAACCGGGCATATAATAACTTAATCGATTTAAAGTTAAATCACAGGCGTAACTCCTTGATCAGTTGTGCCACGTCACATGAAAGCCCAGACGTCCCAAGCTTATAAATTACAAATATAATTAAATTTTGCATTTTCCATTGCCTTTATTTTAGAATTAATTTTAATTTTTTTAAAAAAAATATTCCAGTGAAATTGTGTAAAGCAATATTGAGTAATTCGATATCTTTGAAAATATTGATCAGATTTAATGACTTTACTAGAAAATTAAAAAATAAAATATCTCTCAAAAAAATGATTCCGACCAGATTAATTTTTTTAAATTAAGCATCCAAGAAAATTAATTGATTGTATAATGAAAATTGGTAATATACAAACTCCATGGAAATTTTTTAATACAAAAAAACGAAAATATCTTATCTTTAAACTTTATTTCTTGAAATTTAACCCTAAAACAGAGTTTGAACAAGAAGCAATTTTAAAATTGCCCTCTAATTATTTTATTTAAATTATTTTACTCTGATTAAAGTAAATGTTTGATTTGATTCAAAATAATCGGAAATTTACTGTTTCATTAATTTTTCCCATCATGTCTTAAACTTAAGAACAAAAGAATAGAACTCTATTATGAAAATCTATTTTAACTTATTAGATAAATATATATTTTCCACTAAAAACTCCATATTATCAATTTGAATTTTATTCATAACATGCTAAACAATATCTGAGTTAACTCTTCTCAATATAATTATTTTATATCTCAAGTTATTCATCAAAAAGTTACTAAAAGACTATCTTGAAAGTTACTTTAATCATATTTTTAGCCCTCTTCCTAATAATAAGTACAATCCTCCTAATTCGAGTCTTTAAAAATTCCCAAAAGTAAGACTAAATAAAAAAATAGGTTCAAACATGTTCTAGAATCCAAAGGATAATTGAAAAACTAAAGAGCAAGCTAATGTGGGGTTTCTTAATTACTTACATCTCAAAGACATATTTGAAATTTATGATCAATTCTCTTGTAGGGCTATAAGATGTATGCAGTTTTTTCTTGATGATTATAGGGATATTAAAATTTTGAGTTAGTCCAAATGATTAAAAATGTTATAATTTTAAAATAGATTACATCCATCATTATCTCGTTAATTTTGACAATTTATCCAATCTTAGTGCTAGTCTTTCTCCGCAAAAACAGAAGATTAATTTCAAAGCAGTCATTTATCAATAAGTTTGGAGCGTTTTATAGTTTCTTAAACGTAAAACGGAGCATAGTAGAAATCCATTTGGCAGCTTATTTAATGAGAAGAGCACTTTATGCGATGGCTATAGTTTTTCTCTCAGATTTCAAGGTCTTTTAATTGATGCTCTGTACTTAATTAAGTCTTGGAAATATTATGATGACTAAAAATATATAATCCATTTTTTATGACTTAAATTTCCAAGCCATTTATCGAAGCATAGGATTATTTAATAGACTTGGTGAATGAATGCTTTGTTCTCATAATATTTTGTAGTTTATTTGCATTTACAGGGCATTTCGATGATTACTTCAGCTAATATAATTTCGGTTTCTTCATTGTTACTATACTTTTAATCTGCATTCTAAAAATTAAAATCTTATAATCTTATTATATTCTACTAAACATTTCACTCTTCTTGGCGAATATATATCAAAGTTTTCACTTATTCATTCTAAAAATATTGCAAAAGATAAAAGATAAACAAGCTCTAAGTAGACTAAAGTTAAACCAGAATAAACTACAACTCTATCCACTTGCAATTTTAATTTTTGACCAAGACAGTAGTAAAAATAATCTTGAACTCACCTATAATACTCTGAATAGCACTTATGAAAACATATTTACCAAGATAGAAGGCACGCCTCAAGGTTTATCACAACTTGATTAAACCTAACTGAAGCTGACTGAGGATGTCTTTAGTCTCAAGAAGCCCATGTTCCACTAAAATCATTTCAAGCAAAAGCCCTAAACATAAGGGATATTATACTAACATTTATATTCAGTTCATAAGAGCAATAGAAAAGCCTAACTCAGATAAATACAGTAGCAAAATCCCCACTTTTTAATCTTAAAAGATTTGCCAATAACTTGCAATTCAAATTGTTTTAAAGTTAAATATATTTTTAATACAGTAATAAACTTCCATAAGAAAGAGTGCCTTATAGCTCTAGCATAAATTTATTTTAGAAAATTTGATGCTGCAAAAGCTAAGAAGCTAAAGCTTTGAAGACGAAGACTTATTTCCGGTTTCACTCTCTAAATCTTAAGATATAGATTCTAATAAAACTCCAATATCAGGTACTCCTCTTTAAAAATCTGCTTCAAATTTGCATAAAATAGAATAGAGAGCAAGCGCTCTTTACAGCAGCAAGTTTGATACATCTATTGACAATTTTCAAGATAAAATAAGGAGAATGCAAAATTAAGCAGTTTTCGGTCAAATCAAGGAATGAAGACAATCATACATGAAACTAATCAAAGAATGCCAAATTAAAATTATTAATTAAAACTAAAAAGTCTATTCGATATGATAATATGTGATCTAAGGATGACAACTTTTTTAAGCTTTTGCTAATCAGAAACAACGCATAGCATTGAAAATCCTCAGTGAAAGAGCTGAATCTAAATATAAGATAGTCGCTCCAAATTATTATACCTTATCACAATTTTAAGAATAATTAACATTTTCAGAATCATAAAAGGATTGTTAAAATTTAATTTATTACTCTAACAAGAGATTCATGAGTAATTTTATATCTTATAATAGTTACTTATCAATAGTCTTAGTATTTTAATAACAGCAGATCTAGATTATTTTCAAATAAAAGCTAAGAAAATTAATTCAAAGCCTAGATTAAAAGTAAAATAAAATTTAATAAATAATTTATAGGATTAATCTAATTATAATAGCATAATATAACTGAGAATTTAATAAAAAAGAGAATTAAATTAAATATTAAATTAAAATGGAATAAATCAGTGGCAGTTGAAGTGTGTCCAAATTAAATAATTATTAAACCATTCGATTCAGCATAAAATTCTAAGAACTTTTTATCCTTGCAATTTTTGTGTGGGAGCGCTCAGTACAGAGTTATAAGCGACACAAGTTTGAATGACAATTATGAAGATGATGATGAAGAATGCGTGAGTCATATCTCGCTGCAGAGAAGAGTTGGGAAGATGATTAAAGAAGAAACTCATATTAATTTTTAATAAGCTATAGAACAAGCTACAGATCAAGGGATGAATCAGCGATTTCAACTGACATGAAGTTGCAACTCTCCATTTATTATTTTAACCAATCACCAATTTTAATTAAAATTCCTACTTTTTTAAATAAGATTTAATTTAAATTCTATTAAATAAAAAGAAAAATAAATTTCTACATTTCTATGAGGTTCCATAATTTTATTTTATGAATCAGGAATCTCAAGTTTTTATAATTATAACAATAAAAATACTTCCTTTTTCGATTTATATTGAATGGCTTGTATTTTAAACATCTCCTAAACTCTCAAGATTGATAATTTATAAATTTTGAATCAGGAAATTTATAATTTTAAATATAAATTGGCTAACTAAGTTTACGATATCTTTAAGCGTGTTTGATGGAAGAAACCGATTGATAATTCTTAGTAAAGTTAAATTTAAGTATACTATTAATAATAAAATCCACCTCCTCTTAATGCTCTCATCATAAAGATTTCTCTGCATCTCTTTTCTAATTGCTGCTGTCTACTTTTGAAACATCAAAAGAGCCTAAGCCACACTTTCAACTGTAGACCGACAATTCCCCATACTTTTAGACTTTGGGGAAGATATATAAATGGATGACTATATTCAAATTAACTAATTTAATCTTTTAAACATTATTCAAAGCATAGCGATCGACCAATCTATGAACTTTATGGTTTTTGGATAGTACCTTAACGACTCTAACAATTGTAAGAATTTGAAGCCATTAATAACTTAATTATTCATTATAGAATATTACATATTCTTGCTCTACTATAAGTATGAAAGCATTGCATTTGCAGAAGGCTAGAATGATTACAACTCACATGATCTTTCATTCTAAAGATTTTACTAGATATAAGGTAAGTTCTATATGCTTTTCAAAAACCTCAACAACTTTTTACTCTTATATTTAGACTCAAATGCTATCAAGTTTAAATATTAATGCAATAAAATATTATCAAATTTATAGGATACTCTAAAATAATTTATATTAAATTTTAAAATGAGATTTTTGGCATTTTAATTAAAAAAAAAAGAAATCAAAATTGATAAATGTGTTACTCTTGATTCCAAAAGTTGCCATAAACTTATATTTATATTTTTAAACTCTGAAAATTCTTCGTAAATATCAATGAGTTTTCTTTTTGCTAAAAGCTACTTGTTTTAATGAAAAATTTCTAAGTTAAATGTATATAGATTATATTGATAATTATTTAAATACGGAACTTTGAAATTCTCTCGTCTCTTAGCTTAAATTATATTTTTGCTAATTCAAAAATAATTTTTCGCACTATAATAATTTATCCTTGTGAAGGAGATGGCGTTTGATTAAGATGGATAATATGTGACTATTTACAATGATGTGAACACTTAATTTAGTCATCTTTATATTATAAACACTGATTGGAATCATCAGCTCCTGAGATTTGGGATAAAAGAATAGTAGGGAGGGGGAGTGCACATCCACCTACTTTTTATTATCAAAATTTATGAAATAAAAGTGATAGGTTAAAATCGTGTAAAAATGTCAAGAAAATTATTAATTTTAGCTTTCAAAATTTCCATGAGGATCAAAATTATGATTTAAAATTTTATAAACCCAAGAGTCTTTAAGTCTTATGAAATACAAGAGTTAATTTCCATATTAATTATATGATTTCGCTTTACAGTTTTTAAATGTGATTTAGTCGTTTTCGTAAAATTTCTACAATCTTCACTTTAATATTATTAAAGAATATGACAAGTTTAAAATATAATAGACAATATTATTATTTCTATAATTATCAAAATCACTGTTTTAAACTCATTAATAAACTCTTACCATTTTAAAAATAATCAATCCAATTCATGCCTTAAATTTTTTTGAAATAGCTTAATATAGAATCTTCTCAGTTATTTAAGAAAATAACAAACGGCCATATCATTAATCAGTCATGAATATTAAATTCAATCAATAGCAAGATTAATAGATCATAACATAAAAATCCGAAATTCATAAAAATGACCTTCTTGGAAAATTTAAAATCCAGAATCAGTTAATTTATTTTGCATTTTTAGCTCACTATAAGGATGTTTTTATTGGCATTTTGTTCATATTTTGAGGGGGGGTGTGCACTTCCTTCCCCCCCGAAAAGTCATTTGTATAATTCTTGGAACTCTCCTTTATAGGAGCTCCAAACCCATTTTATTTAAGTCTCTGTTACAATTTCTAACTTAAAGGGCTTTTCATTGTGCTTCAAGATAGCTCTTACACATTTTAGTTAAATTTTATTTACACAACTTCTGTTTTATCTTTCTTTTCAATTGAGAGTTAAGGGCTCTTAGCTTACAAATAAATAATTCTAGCGATTTAATTGAAGTTTAATTTAAAAATAAGATTTATTCTGCCAGTCTGGTTGGCTAAGGAAAAGTATTCGGGAATTCAATGTATGCATTCCCAAAGGATTACACTGGCTTCATACTATTAAGATACATTTCTCGAACAAACATTTATCTTCAACACTATATGGCAGATACCAATCAACAAAATTAATTCTCAACAATTTAATAATTCAAAAATATCATAAATCGATAAAATTATTCAAAAATTAAACTATTATAAATTTAGAATTGATTTTCAAAATTAAGAAATAAATAATTAATTCGTTGGAGTGCGTTAAATACCCCCCGCCTGAATTAAATAGTTTGTAGTTTGAATTCCATCTATTAGATTATAACTG
>JAJKFJ010012966.1:0-11905 GCA_027382625.1 Tetmemena sp. SeJ-2015 | reverse complement strand
AAATTCAACTTTTAGTTTAAATGAATTCCATCAATTAATCATAAAAAACCTTCTAGGGAGAATAGTTTCAAAACCTTTGGAAAGAGAATAATTTCTAATAAACTATTAATATTCTGTTTTCAAAAAATAATTTATTAAATTTCAACTTTTAAATCTTGAGAACAGAATCGTTTGAGCCAGTGGAAGGGCCTAAAAAATACAATAACAGCCTTAAATATTTTTATAAAGCTATAATATTTGCTAAAATTTAAGAAAAATTATACCTCGTCTTATTAAAAAAAATTTGTTCTTATTTTAAATATTTATGTCTTTTAAAATATTTTATTGAAAATCTTATTAATTTTGTATGTTAATATTCTTGAGTTCATAGAATTATTCTTAAAACTATGATGATTTATTTTTAATCATTTATTTAATAAATCTTTCACGTAAAAATAAATACTAAATATTTATTAATTCTCATTACGAGGATTTATTTATTAAGAGATTATAAAAATTAAACCACAGTAAGTATTCAACATTTTGAAAACTACTAATTTATATTTTGGGATAATAAGTATGATAAAGCATGATAGGAATAGAAGTAGAAATTTTATTATGCATGCTTTGAAATCCAGAAAAAATTATAATTTTAATGGAGTATGCGAAGTTAATGAATATTAAAATTAAAATCTCAAAATATATTTAAATATCCTCGATCACTAAAATCATAAGAATATAATTTCAACTAATTCTTTGTTTTTATGGAGATCTTCAACTTAAATATAAACTAATTTAATTGCTAAGTATTAATTACAATGCAATAACCAATGTCCCTACATTTTGAATCTCTTCTAAAATTTTAGAAAATATAAAGGAGTGATATTTATAGAATATTTTAATATTTAAAAATTATTTTGGCATTCATTGTGATAATATTAATTTTATAATTATAAATATGAAAAATATTCTTTCAAAGTTCGAAAGATATTATTTAATAAGCTAGTACGAATTAAGAACTTTGAATTTAGAAAATTATTTAAATAGATATTCACATTATTTTATTTTAAAAAAATAATTAAAATATCAGAAAGATTTGAACAATGGCACTCAAAATTAATAGAATCTCTTTTAAGAATGAGTTTATAAATTAAAAATAATATTTAGTCTAATGATCATACAAAATAAGAAATCTATAAATTTATTTGATTATGAAAATCATACGTAAAAGATAAATTTGAAATGGAAAAAGCAGAACATTTATATCGAGGATAGTAATATCTTTTCTATAAAAGTCTTCATTGAAGAAATGAGAGAGAATAGAGATATTTACAAGGACTAATTATAAAATAGATACAAATTCTATGTAATATCTCTATAATTTCAATTTTACTATTGATTTATTATAATTTCACATAATCTACTCTCGAAAACCTTATATCATTAAAATTAGTATGGTTGAAATATGACTTATATGCCTTGTTCAACAGTAGTATATTTAATTAATTTTAATCTCATTTTCGTTTAATTAATTGGGGGGCCTTTCCTCGTCATCCACTTTTTTCATAAAAATATGAAAAACTACGATCTAGCCTAAAATCAGCCAAAAACACCAAATTTTTAGTCCAAATTCAAATTCAAAATGCCTATCCTACTCGTATTCTTTATTTTAGAGTATTTGGGAGAACCTTGAAGAAAAACGGATTTCGAAAAAATTAAATTATGAATGAAAGACACTAATTAAAATAAATTCAATACCTTTATGAGTATAAGATTTCAAAATTAAAAAAATAACTCATTGATCTTTTATGCTTTATTTAAGAGCTTTAAAATTCTCTTCTTACTTAAAGCACCTATCAAAAGCTAGTTAATCTAAAATTAATATATAAATCTATTTATATTTATTGCAGCCATTTTTCTAAATAAACATGATAAATAAAGAAGTCATTTTTATTTTTTCTATCTTTTTAAGATTTTATAAGTAATAAACCCGATGTTTATTTTAAATAACTTTAAGCTTATTTGTAAGAAACATATATCAATAAATGACTTAAAGCATAAATATCTTTGTTGGGTATCCATCAAAAAAATTTGTTCTAATTTTTGCTAAAAAATAAAGGTTATTCTCTATAAAGCCCCCTTAAAGATAAAATTTTCAACCCCGATGTTCTAAAAAACTGATGATAATTTCTCTAAAATAAAGAATACGAGTAGGATAGGCATTTTGAATTTGAATTTGGACTTAAAATTTGGTGTTTTTGGCTGATTTTAGGCTAGATCGTAGTTTTTCATATTTTTATGAAAAAAGTGGATGACGAGGAAAGGCCCCTCCAATTAATTTACTAAAGATGTGATGAAGCTGGAAAACAACAACTGGGTTACATGTTGCGGAGAAGAATCTCAATTACTGGCTATCAAAAATGAATAAAGTAAACCACTTATATTGTAATTTTAATGATTTTTCGTTTAAATAGTCTTTAAGACAATATAAAATTGTATTTTAGGCTAAATAAGAAACACAGGTAGTATTATTTTGGAAGTAGTAGGGGCATTTTAGCATCTCCCTCCTTCTATCTCTATGATTATATTCTTGCATGTGATTTGAGTTTAAGGCGATAATCACTTTAGAAGTTTTGCAATGATTGTGCTCAAAAGTAATTTTTAAATTTTTTTAATTTCTTTTATAAAAAAGAAGGCAGAGGAAGGAGTTATCTCAAACAGTCAATAGTATTAAGACACAAAATGAAAATAAATAAAATAAGATTAATTTATTGGTTTAAGAGCAAAGAGAATATCGGTAAGTCCTAAATATTTTTAAATAATTAAGTATTTCATTTCGCAATCATCTATTCCTATCAATCCAATATTATGAATTATTTTAATCAAATGATTCTTAAATGATATTGAATGTTTTACTTTAATTTTACTATTTAAAATGCTCTTACTTTCAATTTAATGAGACATTTATTTTTTTCTCATAAAAATAGAGAAGATTTTATTTATAAATTGTATTGAAAATAGCTTTGCAAAGACTAGAACAGATTTATTCGAAAATAATGACATTTTGTATATTTAAATAAACTTTAATTAAATTTTAATTAAATATTATTTTTCAAATATAAATAATATACTGAGAATTGAATAAAAAAAGAGATTTAAATTAGATATTAAATTAAAAAGAATTAAAATCGTGACAGTTGAAGTATGTGCTATGCGAATAATTATTATACCATTCGGTACAGCATACAATTCTAAAAAATTTTCATACTAACAAATTTTAGTGCGTGAGTACTCAGCTCAGAGTTATAAAAAACACAAGTTGTTGCAAAAGGCAAATCTTGATGTAAAGAGTTTGAGTTATTAGATCTTACTGGTGAGGAGTGCTATTGAAATGATTTTAGAAGAATCACTCCTATTAATTTTTAATTAGCTATCGAACAAGATTAGGGGGTGAATCTGTGATTTCAACTTCCTTACAAAGTTGCAACTCTCCATTTATTATTTTAACCAATTACTGAAATTAATTTAATTATCAATTATAAAATCTTTTTGTGGATCTTGTCAATAAAAGTCATTATTATATTTAAAAATATAAATAGAAAAGTCTTCAAAAGATCTAAAATAATATATAATTGAATTACTAAAGAAAATTTAATTTAAAAATAAAATAATATACTGAGAATAGTTAATAATTTATATAATATAGGTAATAATTTAATAGTGACAATCGTAATGCACTCTAAAGTACAAATTCGACAAAAGGAGAATAGTACTGACTAGTATTTACATTATTGCAGAAGACATCTCCAGCCTAAGTTTATATTTTTAGCTCTTTAAAAAGTTAGTAATACCTTTTTATTGAATATTTTCTCCCTCAATATTACGAAGCCTATATATAATTATCAATATTGAATATTACATTATATAAGGGTGTATCTTAACCTAATTCTATTGTTTTAAATTTTGCTACAATTCATCATATTGAGGATCTAGTTTGCACTAGCAGTGTCTTTTGCAGCTGACCTCTTTTAAAAACAAATTATTTTTCAATCATTTATATTTAATAAATTAATTAATTATCAACTAAAATAATTATCAAATCAAATTTATATTTTAAAATACAATTCTATTTCATGTATTAAATTCTTACCTAAAGCGATATAAGAAGATTGAAAATTTAAAATATTATTCTAACTATCAGGGGTAAGGTCAAAAGTGATATTTACGTTAAATCTACCTTAAATTAGTTTAAAATAGCAAGTTTGTAGACATTTTCAGTTGATAACAGGAATCTCTAATCTAATCGGAATTTAAATGAGTTCAGAAATTAATTTAAATTAATAGGAATGAATTAATTAATTACGCTTTAATTATTAAAAACACATTTTAAGTGATTCGCACATTGGTACATTGGTACAATTAAGGCGTAACGCAATTTTAAACTACACTCTAATTGTGCTACTGTGCAAGTGTAACAATTAAGACAGATGAAATTTAAGGCCAAGAATGCAAGTAGGAATGGAAAGGAAATAAATGGCATAGCCGACGCTGATGGAGGGTGCAGAGAAAATACATGCGGTTTTTTTAAAACTTTAAGATAACTAATATAAAAAACTATGCAGTGTGAATACTCGTATCGCAAACTCTGATCCTTTTACTTTTAACACTGCTCTCACTCTATATACGTCTCTGTTCCCAATTCAGTTTCATCTCCCACCCCATGTGGCAATATCCCGTCCTCGATGAGCTTTCTTTCAAAATACTTTGCCAAGTCTAATGCTTAGATCGGAAATCCAGTTGATTACTTTCTTCCTTCTTTTATCATCTCCACTAGCACTGTCCTATTGGTCAAAGCTTCGCCATCTATAGGCTTCAAGTGCATCAAGGGATTGTCATTTGAAGTAATGATCACCTTGCAACCCTAGTATCTCATCTCTACAGGGCCATACTTGATATTCACTGGATACCCATCTCCTTCCATCAAGACTTTCATCCTAGATAGATTATTTTTGCTCAGGAAATTCTGGGTGTTGATCTCGTTCATAATAACCAGCTGTACCTCGCTGCTGTCATTTCTTAAGTTGACGATGAAATTTCCAGTGGCATCAACCAGTGCCTCCGTCAAAAAGATCTACTGTATTTGTCTCACTAGAGAAGTTTTCCCAGTGTTAGATTTGCCATACATCCAGAAAGTGCAAATCTTTTCCTCAAGCCTGCTGAATATCACATTGTACAGGCCTTATACTGCATCTATAAGATTATACTACGCTAAATATTCGGCTGACAGAGCAGGCTTATCTCGACCCACCTTGTCTCTAGAGTAACAAGTTTCAATGAAGAGCTGGAGTTGATCCACCAGAGTACGGTTTTGCTTTGGAAACTCCTCTAGTTTTCCATGCATTTCAAAGTGGAACTTAATCTCATGTCTTTCCTTTGCGAGCTTAGATAATGCGGAGGGATCCTGGATATTTTGTTAATACAACTCCACTAAAGTTTTTGCCTCCCTGATTGCATCTTTCTGATAGCGTCGATTACAAGAGGCTATTTATCTTCGGAGTTTGCTGAGTCAGTGCTTAGTCTGGTCCTTTCGCTGCTTTAATTCTTCGCGATCAAAAGATCAGTGATCACTCATTTATTGCCCATTATCATTTCCACATCTCCACACTGTTTATAGTTCTTCTTCATCTTCCTATCCGAGACCCTTTTACATTTGAAACCTATCTTACTGAGGGACCTCTGGCCTGAGTATCGGCTGGAAGAGAAGTATTCCTTCGAAAGTTCTCCATATGAAGATTTCACCGTGAGCGCCATGTATAGGGTTTCCTGTTAGGCGAGGTGAAAGAATAGTACTTGATCTACTTGGAAGACATCCGCTTTGATGCGTATCTGTATTCTTCATATTAGAGTTCTTCTTCCCCAGTATCGATGCTGAAGAAAAATATCGACTTGCTATTATAATCTTTGAACCCTTGGCCTGCTAGATTTCTACTCATGACGTGAAATTTCTATATTTGATTTCATTTTTAATATATAATATAAGAATTACGAATATTCAGCAACCGCATGTATTTTCTCTGCACGCTCCATCAGCGTCGGCTATGCCATTTATTTCCTGCCCATTCCTACTTGCATACTTGGCCTTAAATTTTATCTCGCTTGATTGGTACACTTGCACAGTAGCACAATTAGAGTGTAGTATAAAATGGCGTTACGCCTTAATTGTACCAATGTACCAATGTGCGAATCACTTAAAATGTGTTTTTAATAATTAAAGCGTAATTAATTAATTCATTCCTATTTATTTAAATTAATTTCTGAACTCATTTAAATTCCGATTAGATTAGAGATTCCTGTTATCAACTGAAAATGTCTACAAACTTGCTATTTCAAACTAATTTAAGGTAGATTTAACGTAAATATCACTTTTGACCTTACCCCTGATTGTTAGAATATTAAATTAGATTAAGAAAGAGATGTAATAAAAAAAATATGAAGTTTTAATTGCCATTCAGTTTATTTGATTTGAATTCAAAATTCAAAAATAAAGCATATGAATGTAAATTATTTTTTTTGATTATCTGGTCTAATTATATTTCAGTTCAACTCAGAATAATGATGCTATTCAGCATCATGATAGACTTACTTTTACCTATAAAGTTCTTCAAATCCAAGTATCCTCATTAAAAAAATTGATAATTAAAAAACCTGCATAATAATCCTTCTGCCTTCCAAGAGATAATTTAATTAACTGGGGATACATTTTTAATATCCAACTTGCTTAGTATTAGAAGCAAATTATTTACATTCGAGTTTTGGAATAGCATCTCAAAATTTTACTTATTAATATTTTAAGATATAGAGTCTGAAATTTTCTTGCATTCAGTTTAGTATAAATTAATTACCCTAATACATAGTAATAGTAAAATATAATAAAATATAATAAAATAATGAAGGTTAGTATTTGCATATTATGCAAATAAGGCTATAACCTGAGCGACAGGATGCCAGTTATTCTACCAGAGTGCGGAGATACCATTTGCGAAAGTTGTCTTAAAGTGTATTAGAACCCACAAGAAGAGATAGAATTTATCTGTCCCATACATAACTTTAAGCAGTCTATCCCTGAGATCAAATACAACTTTATTTTATAGCTCTATTAAACTTATTTAAAAGAAGTTATTTTATAACTAGCTAATAATATGATAACTTGAAAAGAAAATCAAGAGTGAGCAGTAGATAATCCACATTACATGCAAATAATTTAAATGTCAAAAGCTAATATTATTATTGAAGCAAACGTCACCCGGGAAATCTCTGCTTATTTACCAGTAAGAAAGCTTCTGAACCAATCCCCTTACTCTAATATACTGGGAATTTTAAATAAATCTTTTCCAAAAACAGCTCTTCTTGTTCAATTCTTAAGATTTATAGAAAAATTTCATAAATTGGGATTAATAATTTTAACAATGGCTTCGCCCTCGAGCTTCCCATCTTCAAAATAACTAAAAATGTTAAGATTGGTACCTGAAGATTGATCCAGCCAATTTTTTTTAGAGGCACTCAACCGCCCTCAGTCTCTTGCTTCTGGATCACCTACGACTCGGCGACTTAGGTCTCTCACCGACCATTGACCTTGAGTCTGTCGGACTTGCCTAGTGAGAGCAATAGATGTCCAAGAATTTTTAGTGAGTCAGTTCACACGAAGGCGACATGGAGCCTGATGGCTGAGGAGCTGTGAGTGCTGCTCTGGCTAGTGTTAGAGTAGCCAAAATGGCTGAGTCAATCTCATGTGCCAGTCTTAAATTATTGCTCTTTTTATGAAGAACGATTCTCAAGGGCGACTCCATTCTATAATAAATCAACGCAAAATAATGAAACATATCCAATATTTCAATAGAATTAAACAATGATCAGCAGTATTTTGATCCACTTTTCTTTTAAATTCTCAAGTATAGTTAACCATTATTTCGAAAAGTTAATTTTCAAATTACTCTGCTAAAAATGCATTAGTGATGATAATTAAGGTCTTCCTACCAGTAAAGTGAATTGGGAAGATATGATAATAAAAATCATTATATTTATTTAATGGTTAGTTATAAATAACTGTTCTAGAAAAGAAGCTAAATTTGCTTTCGGACTGTCATATAAAATTTATCTTTTTTAATTAATGTCAAGAGTAGATCCAGAATTAGATATCTTGGCTTCAAAATCTTTTGTTCAAAGAAAAATAATGCAACTCTAAAGATTTAAAGAAGAATATCGCATCGATTGACAAAATTTGCTCTTTCTTTTGTAATTATCAATAAATGGGGTGTGATACTTTAAAATAATAATTACTACTCTTCTTAAAAGATTTAAATTTATTATTGTTAAAATAGAAAGTTAAATTTAGAGCCACATTTCTCACACCAAAGTAGCTTTGAAATTTTCCAAGATATTTTCTGCCATTACTCTGAGGCTATTAAGCGGGATACCTCTAAACACTTCTAGTTTTGCAAACTTTTGGTAAGTGTAGTGAATTCTAATATTCTGTAGGTGATTATGGCATATCACCGTAGCCATGATAGAGCAAGAGTAGTTCCCTAAGTAAAAGTACATTAATTTTAGATTAGAACCTCTTCAATTCCGATTTAGGACATAAAGGAGCTATGGCTTTTGAAAATGCAGTGAGTCAGATGTTATTCTATCGTATTGTCTAACTTTTTGCGTGATAACTAATTAGGGCTTGACTACTGGTCATTTTTCATACCACATATTTTGAAGATGACACCTCAAATCTTAGAATATCTTAGCCTTATTATGATGTCTTGATTATTATCTTCCCGTACTCTAAGTCTAATCATTACTAATGAGGTTTTTTTAACTTAGAGTTGTTCATAAGATGGAGCCAATTCAGATAGTGAGACCTGATCATAGGGCAGCCAGTTTGCTCTAATCCACTTTTTCATCCATTAAATTGCAGCAAGGAATAGGGCTCATCATGGATTTAATAAAGATCCCATAGGCTGATACTTGTAATTAGTCTTTGTTTTCGGAAGTAATTCACTTACCTTTTTGTTTCTAGTTGTAATTAACCCTACTTTGAGTCTTAACTAATTTAATAGTTATATAAATTTAATGCATGTATCCTCCTATAAAAATAAGTTATATTTAAGATTCCTTCTTCTAAAAAATAGAAGTAGCTTAAATAGTACAAGAAGAAGAAAAGCAGATGGAGACTCCAGGGCTTGATTTGGTTTTCATATCTCAGCTTGTAGCAAGGAAAAGCAGCTTATTGTTTGAAGATTCCAAAATTGTTTCACCTAAAACTTAATTAATTTCTCTATCTTAAGGGGATGAAAGTTTTTATAATACACCAGAGAGTCTTTAATTCCTAAATAACTTAAAGGCAAAATAAAGTTCTGAAGCTCCAGCCATCGCTTTCAAAAATCTGAAAGCAAAATTATTATATAGAGCAAGCGAAAACGGAATCAAGAGTACTGTATTTCATAAGCTGTGCGATAACAAAGGCCCTACTGTAACTTTTGTGAAGTCTTAACAAGGTAAATGCTTCGGAGGCTACAACCCTACTTCTTGGTATTCGCCCATTGAATATAAGACTCGCCAAATTTGGGATACTTTCATATTCTCTCTTGACCATTAAACTCTTCATCGCCCCTTGATATCAAATTAAATCATTTAATTTATAAAAAGGTACAAATACACAAATTCCAAGTCAAAATTTTTATTTTCCATTAATTTTATGGACAAATCTAATTGAAAAAGAAATGGTAAGGAAAAAAATATAACTGAAAATTTAAAGAATAATGATACTCATTTATATGAAAATAAAATGGAAATACACAGGTGCAGTTGAATTATGTTAAAATTTAATAATTTTAAAGCCATTCGATTCTGTAAAAAAAAAGAACTCTACGAACTTATATCCTTGCAGAAATGATTTGTGAGAGTACAGAGTTCTGAGGAGGGTGGAAATTGCAGAAACAAGACATATGGAGATTGCACTCATCTTATCTCGCTATTAAAATGTGTTGAGGCAATGATTAAAGAAGTATTTTATATTAATTTTTTTATAAACTATCGGAAATTCTACAGATAAGGGAGTTAATCTGTGAATTAAATAGTCACGAAGTTGCAACTCTCCTTTTAGCAATTTAACTCATCACTGATTATCATTAAATATTCTACTATATTGCTGGACATATTTGCAATTAAGATGAAATTTTAATATAGATTTTATTATATAAAGTTAAGTGGAATATAATCTCACTTTTAACTGGTTTTACTGACCTCAGATAAAATCTGTAATTTTATCTGCCTCAAAATTGAAGTAAACTTGTACTTATAAATTGTTTAGATATGAAACTTTAATAGTAAATTATTATCTTTTGATTAATGCCGAGTTTGACTATAATATTTGCTACCATAAACAGTGGATGTCCGTATTTAGTGGAGGTTGGGGTCTAAGTCTTGACAACTTAGAAAACGATAACGTTCCAGGAGGATTGAGTAACTTTTTACAAAAAATTATTAATAGAGAAATTATGGGCGGAAATTAATTTTGTAAATAAAGGCAGTAAGATTTAGAGAAGATAAAGTATTTTAATGGAGCTATATTTTTGCTTTTTTTCCTTCTCCAAATTTAGAGAAAGAGTGCAACTCATATCATACATAGCTCAGAATTAAATAATAGAAAGATAATTATATTTAATTTAATAAAATAAAAATTGGGGTGGTTGAAGTGTGAGATTTTGAGTTGAATTTTTTTATTGCGATTCGATTAAGAATAAAATTATATATAATTTATCTTTGTAACTCAATAATGTGAGGGACGGATCGACTCAAAATCAAAATTATATTTAAACTTGACGACATTGTTGGTTCCGATTTTGTAACATCAGTATCTCTTCGGAGACATATCCTATCGTAATTGCAGCAGAACAAACTCTCAAAATACACTAAGATTTCGATAAAGCCATTTAAAGCTAAGTATCTCGCATTTAACAACTAAAAATTTTTAGCTCTTCAGTTAAATTCCGATTTTCATTTTAAACTTTCTAAAATAGAATTTTCAAGTTTTAGTAATCAAGTAGACGATAATTGGAAAAATAATTTGTATGCAGTTTAAGACCAGATTAAGAAAAAAACATGTCAAGTAAATAGTAAATACAGAAATAAGTTTTGGAAAGTTGAATTTTTAATAACAGATTCATGATTATCGAAGGGATGCTATTTAAATACTTTAAGTCGATATATTAAATCTTAAATCATTAAATAGAATTATTCGTTCATTATTTTACTGCTTCATTATACTTATTAATCTTTAACTTCAATTAGTATCGTTTAAAAATATAATTTCAAGTTTAGAAAAATTATTAATTTTACTATTAGACCTCTGTTTAGTTTATTCTATGGGGATGTCTTTTAATAGGAAGAATTTATATCTCGATTTAAAAAAAATTATAATCAATCGGACAGAAAATCTTCTTTAAATAATTCATAATAAACAATTTGGACTTATTATCTTTAAATACTTAATCTAATAATTTTCGGTGCTATTTAAATATAACTTGGGATTTTCATATGAAGCTCCTCCCGAAAGCTTATTAGAAGAATTAAATATGGAAGCAGTTGAATACATGGCCGGGAGCTAGCAATTTTTAGTCTTAGAAATTGAAGTCTACTAAATTATTTTTAGCGAATGAAGAGATTTTATTTATCTCATTTCATCGCGAGTGTTTTTATTTCATAAATAATTTAAATGAAATAGATTTACTCTTATTAAGATGCTCATTCAATATCCCAAAACCCCATAATATGATAAGAAAGTGAAAATAAGTTGTGTATAATTAATTTCTTTATTAATACTTATAATCATGCTAAATTTTAACCCTAAACAGGCAATCTAAAGTCTTCTAGGAAGGTG
>JAJKFJ010012958.1:0-11907 GCA_027382625.1 Tetmemena sp. SeJ-2015 | reverse complement strand
GAAACTGCAGTTGTTTGCCTGGCAAATACTACAACTCTACCTCTGATAGTTGCTAAAACTGCCATGCCAACTGCAAAGATTGCTTTGGATATAATTACGATTAGTGCATCAGCTGCAGTGCTACAAAAGTGTTCTTTTAACCATCGATATGCGTTAACAATTGCTAAGATCCACTCGTCTTGAATTAACATATATCTATGGTAAAAATTATTCATTAATTAAAAAAATATTATATCAAGATGCACTTTTGTTAAATGAGTTTAATAAAAGCATGTCAGAATTAATTTCCCTTATATTTATCTAAAATAATTAAAATCCTTTTTCTTAAGACTATCTTATAGGTATTAGACTCTTAAAATTTCTTTTTGGCTTAATTATAGAGCTGAAATCAAGATTCACTTTAGGGCATTAAATCTTTTTAAATATAGCTTAGAGAAAATAATGATTAAAATTAAACCATCATAAACTATAGCTATCGGACTTATAATGAAGGAAAAATATAGACTTCTCTGAATAAATTTCAGCAATTTTAGTCCTTCTCCTTAAATATCAATCAATCAAATCCTTTTAATTCATAAAAATAAAATATTTTGAGATTCATCGTTTGTAGGCGAAATAATTTACTACAATATAGCTTTAAATCTAATTTGGAGTAATTAAAATTCTCTATTATTTATCCTATTTAATTCGTTTAATTTTCTAAACTATTAAGTTAAAGATTACAGATAATTTGAAAAAAATATGCACCACATTTAAGCAAGCTTAAAAAAAAATTAATTAAATCAAATTTAATTACTCAAGAGATAAATATATATAATAAGCTAAATAACTCCCCGCTTAGCTTAGAGTACCTCGTTTATATTGATTTTTAATTTAATATAGTTTTGTATTATAAAATAAAATGAATTTAAAAAAATAAAAAATTTATTTTTTTTATAGATAATTTATTATTGATTCGATAATTCATGATTTTATTTACTATTCATTCTAGGATAAAATTCATGAGCTTAGAATACTATTTAAGGATAAAAATAATAATTTATAAATTATAGGTTGAATATGATGAGTGCATTGAAAGTTTATTAAAAGTTGATATCTAGGGTGGGGAAGAAAGTGGAGCGTAAAGAGCCTTATTTAAATAAATTAATTTTTGAATTTAATCACTCATCGAACCTAAGGCGAAAAAAGAGAACATCATAACAGTTTTTGAGTTGGCTGAAAAATTCCATGAGATGTACATCTACTTCAACATAACAAAAATAAAAATAAAAGCTAAAGTCAGAGGGAGAACAAACAAATCTTTTGAGCAATAAATTTAAGAGCGCAAGCAACAAACCAAATTTCTAATTCAGAATAAATCCTTTCTAAACAAGTAAGACAGATAATGCCAAGATGAAGGCTGAGAACATCAATACACTGATGGACCAAGTACTAAAACGATTCAAGAACAAACAGTAGACTTGCTTCGTCAAGATGGCTGGTGACTACTACCGATACATCACTGAGATACTACTGTAAATAAGATTGACATTTTCCTCCATTTAAAATTAACAGCAATATATTTAATTGAGGAATATATTAAAAGTCAAAACTCCACTTTCTTCCCAATCGATATAAACTTTTAGCAATTCTCCTATGCACAAATAATAATCAGCCTATAAGCTCTGTTGAAGCTTCGAGATTTATTAAAAATAAACTCACTATGACACTTTATTTTATATTTAGCAAACAACAGATCAGATAACTCCAATTGTATGAAATTCCTAACTATTATTTTTATAAATTTATTATTTTTTAATTTAGTCTAGGTTAAAATTGAATATATGATGAAGGGAATAAAATTTATTTTTATTTTAAAATTTTTAATTATTTATTTAATATAGTCTAACATTTTCTATTTTAAAAAGCAAGAAATTTGAAGAAGATAATAAATTTAATAAATTGTTTTTTTATAAGAAATTAAAATTTTAAGTGACTCTTCATAATTGAAATTAAATACCTTTCCTTTTGTTTTCTTTAAGCAATATTATATGATAAATATGTAATTAATCATAATTAAATAGTAACAACGAAAGGTATAAATAAAACAGGATCAGAACAGGTGTTACCGCGCCCAATAAACAAGTGTCAGCACATGATGTCAGTTTAATCAGCGATGACTCACTGAGGGAAGAGAGATGTACTAGACTACTGCCCCCCCAGCTATCTCTCACTCTGATTACATCTTAATCTGCCGGTCTCACCTGAGCATTAAGAATTTGGAATTAGGCGTTGGTGTGACATGGTAAACGGAAAAAATAAGCAATAGGATGACTTCTTGGTGTTAGGCGATCACTATTAAGTAGCAAGGACAGTGCATAAACCAGTCAGTGGTCAGGCCTCACATGCATGCCTTCATAGGCTGCGTCTGCGAGGACCACTGTAACATACTCTTACACCTAACTCTCCAAATTCCCTTGAGGATTCCAACCGCAACTATTGCTACTTCTTAGGGTCGCATAACTCCTTCACTAAAATGCCACTAATATACGTTTGACAGGCTACGGCTCGTAGTACAGTTTGCCCATGGCTTGAGGTTCGACACGGATAGCTTTCTAATTTAATAATATATGATAAATACATAAAACACTCTTCCTTAAATTTAAAGTATAACTTACTGAAATTTTTCTAAATGAAAATTATTTAATTAATAATAGGAAGGAATGCCAGAAATAATAATTAAAAATGCCTTTCATCTTTGAAATGATTGGCATAAGCATCTAGAATATCGATAAATTGGTATATCTTTTATATTTATATCTTAGATTTTGCTTTTTTATAAACGTTAAGCCTTGATTACCATCATAATTTTTATGGTAAAATTAAAATAATCACATTTCAATAGAAAGCTAAAATGGCATGTGGGACTATACTCTCCAGCAGATTACTCTAACGTTTAAAATGAGGTCTTGTAAGATAACAGAGAACAGGATTAGTATTATTATTTTTAAACCAATGAAAAGTAAGAAAGATTACAAAAATATCCAAATGCCTACTAGAATATGATAAGGCATATCTTGAAATGTTCAATTATCATAAACTTACAGGAATGAATGTCAAAAATTGTTCTACTTAATAAATTAAACAATTTATAATTAAATTATGTTTACAATAAGCAAATCGTATTCATCATATATTGAATGGATCAACTACTAATGCATATTTCCAAACAACAGAGACTATTTTGTCTCAAACAGTTCCTGTTTGCAAATTATGTCTTTTATCTAATTATTTTAATTATTAAAGTAAATTAATAATTTTATTATAGGAGAATACAAATACCATTAATTTCAATAAGAATTAAAATTAAAATACATTTATAATTTAATAAGAATTGAGGAATAACCCATTAAGGGTATAAATAAAAACTTGCAAATTAGAATGATCAAATCTCCTCTGATAGAAAGTATCAACTCAAGACTTAATGAGCAGCTGCGAACAGCCACTTTTATCCTGACGGAGAAATTCGATGGAGCCTTAATATACTAACTATCTCAATAACAACAATTCTAACCTTCTTGGAAACGGAAAATATAACCCAAGTCTTTAGGAAGGTAAAGTAGGTTCAGCCATGTAAGGCTACACATTTAGATGACATAGTGCAGAGCAATGCCAGTAGTCTACTCTGAATTATAAATGGAATTTTAATTAAAGTCGATGAAATAATAAATAAAAGATTGCAACTTCAGTTGAAATAGCAGATTCACCCCTGCTCTGTAGTTTATTCAAGCTTATTAAAAATTAATATGAGTTCTTCTTTAATCATCTTCCTAACACTCTCTGCTGCGAGATATGACTTACTTATTCTTCATTATATTCATTAAAACTTGTGCCGTTTATAACTCTCTACTCAGTGCTCCCTCATAAAAGTTTTTAGGATAGAAAGTTCTTAGAATTCATGCTGAATCTAATGGTGCAATATTTTTTTAAATTAAATACACTTCAACTGTCACTGATATATTCCATTTAAACTTAATATCTAATTTAATTATCATTTTTATTAAATTTTTAGCCATACTATCTCCTCAGGCTTCTAGCTTTTCCTTCCTGAACTCCCTTGGCGATTTTTAACCTCGATCATTACAACTTGAGAGCTCTGATGTCAAAAGAGTTGGGATCATTAATCTAGGGTCAGGAGAGCCAACTTAGGAGTAGTGTTTTCTCATATAGCTCAGGCTAAGAATTACCCATGCACCCTTCAATTATTCACTATAAACTACTACCGACTGACAAATAAACTAGATCTTCTCGATGAGACAAATGAAACCAGCAAGGGCTGTGAATAGTGACAATTAAATCTCTCATCCCTCTCAAATAAGACTAAGATGCCACGACACATGCCCTAGATATAAACTTTCTAACTTTTAAAATTAAAATATAGAATGTCATCCTTATTGCGCGAGCTGCACTGGAGCATCGAATAATAACTGTCAGAGTTGTTTAAGTGGCTACTATCTTTAAAATACTAGCGTATGCTACTCTACTTGCCCAAATGGATAGTATCCGGACCCAGCTGACAATAAATGCAAACCCTGCGATTTATCTTTATAAAAATATTCAAACTTATAATTATATAATTTATGAGTTTAACAATAATATATTTAGATTTTTATTCATTAAAATAAATATTAATTTCAAAATATTTTGAGAATAAGTTTACTTAAAAGTCTATTATCTATGTCAATATAAAATTAAAATCAAACTTCTTTAACACAAAAAAAAACTGAATGAAAATCTAATCTGCTTCTTAAATTAATTTTAATACTTTGAATAATTAAAAAAAACAATATATGAAGAATCTTATTTTAAAAAATGAAATTTTTGTCATAGATAATTTTTTGATTCTTAAATTTAACCTTGGCTTCTAAAATTAAGAATTTCTTGTGTATATTGATTTTTTCTTAATTATTTTTATATTAAGGATTTATTTTTAAATATAATTTAACTTATTCCATAGTTAATTTGTTAGATCCAATTTTTAAATGAGTACGAATGTTTTAAGTCGAATGTAAAGGATTAGTCTTAGCTTTACATATTAAAAAATAGCTGAAGAAGATCTATTATCTGTTGAAAGCAAATTTCTACAATTACCAACTAATGGTAGCAGAGAAGTAATACCACGAAACAGGATAATGGTTTATGATAGCGCTGACAAGGGCTTATACTTTGAAAAGTCGAACTCGGCGGCACTGAACACACAAAACCCAATCTACTAGAGTTAATACTTGCTGAGGTCAGTCTACAGCATCTTGCAATGCTTTCGGGAAGAGGAAGGTTAGATCAGAGGTGGATTCCCTTCTTCTAGCTCACAGTGAGTAGCAACCCCCTAATCTAATCTTGGTAATGACAGTAAGCGTGAAATGAACGCAGAGCAAGTAACTTTCTAGGAGCCGCATTTAGAGTCTCAGCAGTCAAGAACTAGTCTGGATTTGGAAATTGCAATAAAAAAGGAGTTCTTCTATAGAGTGAATAAAGTGTAGAAGCTAGAGTAATTTTAATAGGTAATAGTATAAATTATTTATTTGATATTCTTTTCTCTTATTATACAAAAATCAACACTATTGATAGCATAAGACTTGAAATTGATTCATAACAATAACAATAGAACGTTTTATTATATTTATGATTAATCACCTTATATTTATTTTTCGTTATCTTGTTCTACTTGCACTGGACCTAATCCAAATTAGTGCTTGACCTGCACTAACCCTGCCTTTTATCAATAAGATAACAAATGTCAGGCTTCCTGTAATATAGCTGAAAATTTAATAAAAAAAAGAGAATTAAATAAGATATTAAATTAAAATGGAATAAAATCTTGATAGTTGAACTATCTCCAAATTGAATAATAATTACACCATTAGATTCAGCATCAAATTCTATAAATTTTTATCCTTGAAACTTTAGTGTGGGAGCGCTCAGTCAAGAGTTATAAGATACTCAAGTTCAGATGAAGAAGAATGCGTTAGTTATAATTCATTGTTAAGAGGTGTTGTGAAGATGATTAAGGAAGAAACTCATATTAATTTTTAATGAGCTATCAAACAAGCTGCAGATCAGGGGGGTGAATTTGCGATTTCAACCGCCACGAAGTTGCAACTCTCCATTTATTATTTTAACTAATCACTGATTTTAATTAAGATTCCTACTATACAAATTAGAATATCCTAATTGCAATTAAATACGGGCTACTTCCCTGACTCAACATATATATTTTCTCTTCGAAAATTAATAAAAAGTATTTCGAAGGTCTGCTCACAATGCAATGCTGCTTGCAAAACCTGCACTGGGGTGACTTACACTACCTGTCCTTCTTGCAATACTGGATACTACCTGCAATGGCTTAGTACAACTTGCTTGACTACTTGCAACGACGGATATTATAAAGACTCAGCCGCTAATTCGTGCTTTGGCTGCCACTACTATATTATATTACTCTTGCAAGACTTGTAGCGCAGCAGGACCAGACTCCTGCCTTACTTGCTCTGATGGGTATCTATAGAAAGGGCCCTACTGCGTAACTCAATGCTCTGAGGATGAATTTGAAGTGAATGGGACATGCTAGTCGTGCGATTCAAAGTGTTCCAAGTGTTATGGCACATTAGACACCTAGTGTTATACATGCTCATTAGTTTATTTTTAATGCTCTTCAAATAGTGTCACTGGCTTAGGCTAATACAAATATTTTAATTAATGCTACTACTATCTAAACGACCAATGCATGGAAAGCTGCCCTGACGGTTACTATGCAGACAACATTCGATAAGCATGTCTTAAATGTCCTGCCAATTGTGCTACTTGTACTAGCGCTAGTTACTGTACTTCTTGCGTCTATGGACCCTATCAACTCAATAATTACTTATTTATAAATTCTATTTTAATTATGTGGATCAAAATATACTATCTATTCATAATTTGAACTAATACAAAAACGCAAATTTTAAAATAAAATGTATAAGGATCATCAAATTAGAATTATCATTTTAAAAATATTACTTGAAATTAAATAATTGCAGCTAAAAACTCAAAATTATTTCATGTTATTTTTTTATTTTGATTTTAATATTTTGGACACTTTGGTGATAGTTACTGAATTAGAAAAGATTTATTCTAAATTAACCAATATCAAATTTTAGTAAATTATCTCTAAGCTATTAAATATTTGATAAACAAAAGAATGCACATTAACAAGTTTTGCTAATTTTAAATTTTTTTGTTTTTAAATATATAATTCTTTTTCTCTGAATTTAGTACATAAATAATGGAGAATGCACGTATTTCACATGTCTTGATTATATTTTGTTGACACTTAGTACAGAGCTATTCGCCCAGTGATTTCCTGCTATTTCTGTGACTCGTCTTGTAAGACTTGCTAAGGATTTAGTTAGTTCGATTGTTTAACTTGTTCGTCGCAGAACATCTTCTCAGAGCAGCAGTGCTTATCTTGTTCATAGCAAGCAGGAATGACGGACTCCCCAGATGGAAGCGGTATTTGTGTAGAGATTTGTGGAGATGGATTCAATTATGGAAATGTGTAATGTGACGATGGTAATACTAAAAGTGGTGATGGCTGTTCCTCCAAGTGTAAACCTTCATTTTATAATTCAAATCTAAATATAGATAGTTTATTCAATATTTACATTATAAAATTTTTACAGCTTAATAACTTAAGCATTTCATATTTTATATCATTTTTTTAAAAAAAGTTTGTGTGTACAAATATTTTATATTCAAAAACTATAACAGAAATATTAAAAAAAATTTCACGGTTTCAATTTTATTTGGTTTTATTTTTAAGCTTAAGCTAAATCAAGTTTAAATAAAGGTAACCTAAATAATTAAAAAAAACTTCAAGAAATATATATAAAATTATAAATTGAAATTATATACAGAATTTATAAGTATTCAATTTCTCTTTATCTATTATATACACTTTGGCAAGTTATATCCTAATTTATTTTATTGAAAAAAATAAGATAATTATAAAAATAAAATATGTGATATGTTTACTGTAGAGAGTGGATTTAATTGTACATTGGGGTCTAAGTTCACTCCAAGTGTGTGCATGGATAACCAAAGTCCCACCCCATCTATAGTTTTAGTGTCTTCTTCCAACACTATGTATATTCAGTTTGATGAAGAAGTTTACCTCCAATAGACTCTTTCAACATCTAACGTACAAATTTAGTAAAAATATTAATTATATTTCTGTGAGTGGACCTTAAGCTTCTTATAAGTTTGACTGGAAACTTGGAGAAGATTACAAAACTTCAGATGCAGTTCAGCTCATCGGTATTGAAATGACATTCTACACATCCTTAAAAGGAAACTAAAAAGAAATGGTCACAGTCTAATTCCTCAGTGACTAAATCTAAAAAATAACTTATGCAATATAATATTCTATGTAGATGCCACTGGAAATGGAATGATCACTTTCCCACTAACCACCTACCTCAACAAATTTGATTATATAGATCCAGATACTAAGGCAAAACTTAGCACTGCCTCTGACACGTCCATCTTAGCCACATATGGTGTTGTAGCCATAAATCTGGTTATTTCATAACTATTCGGAGGATCTATTGCTGCAATTGATTTTTTTTAAATATTATAAATGTGGACTATGGTCAATACACTTTAGCTGTTATCTCTTCTTCCTCTATGTAATATCAACTACCCTTCACTTATATTTTGTATACTGGTAGTAATGGTACTTCAGAAAATGCTTTCAACTCACGGAGAATCAACTATGATTCCAAATGTATTTTACGACTATATAGTCTCTCGACCAGGGTCTTAGGTAAAATTAGAATAAGCCCTTAACTCAAGATTTAACGACTATGGGTGGCCAATAAGCAATTTCTTATATTTGTCAGGAAGGAAAATATTATTGTGGACGGTGCTTATTATATTTTATCATGGTTTATCCCTTTGTGTGGTACATGAAGCGAAAGTATGCTGATAAACACAAGCTTTGCTAGAAATGGGTAGAGATAGAATAAAAGTTTAGGTATACACTTCTTTTAAGAGGAGTGATAATGTCATTTGTATCCATGTATCTAGCTTTTCTACTAGGCATATACAAAATGAACTTAACTACCTTAGAAAACTCATTCTCGGCTTTTTCAGCCATTGGATTTGGAATCTTTAAATAATATAAGTCTTTAAATTTTATAAAAATTCTTATCCCATTTAAGATAAGCCTATTCTGATTATTTATAATGAAATAAATATCACAGTACTAATTGGATATAAATTTAAACATATTTCACATGAGAAATATTATCTTTAAAAAGAACATAATTTATATTTTATATATCATTAAACATATTTTTATGTGGATATTTCGTTTAATAGACAGTTAATATCAGTAATTTTCATATAATTAAATTATCATTATAATTTGATAAAAGTAACTATAAAATCTTCTTAACTTACTTGCCAATTATGTTGATGAACATCTTACAGAGAAACTATAACGTAATTGACACCCCTAAGTTTATGCTGGCCTATTCTACTATAGTGAAGGAAGTAGATCTTTCTCATCCCATAAGGTATATGTACTACCCTGTTTTCCTTCTCAGAAGAATTCTATTTGCTGCAGAGCTTGTCATCTTCGCTGAGAAACTATATTCATTTTTTTATTAAATTTAATAACCTTAACAGCAGAGCATAATAATGGCCTTCACTGCTTTAATGATGATTATCTATGTGGTAATTATCAAGCCTTAAAAAGACTTATTTATTATGCTATAAGAACGAGTGATGATTATACTCACAGCACTCGGAGAGGCTATATTAGTTTTCCTTCACTTGTTCTCGCTAGTGTTCCTAGACGAGGATCTGCCAGATGAGAAAGTGAACTAGTATGGCTGGATAATGCTAGTATCAATAGGTCTTTATATGGTCTCAAACTGGATAGTCATCATCAATATCACAATAGGCCAGCTCAAGTAAAAATGGAGGGACTTTAAAGAAAACAAATAAAAGAAGAAACTCAAGGAGCAAGAAGATAGAGACTACTAGATTTGGAAAAAGAAGAAGCATATTAGGGAGATGATAAAGAGAAAGGAAAAAAGGAGCAAGGCTGTTGACGCAGCTGGAAATCCAGATTATTAAATGGACGACTAGAAAATATTCAACAACAATCAGGAAAAGTACAATGCAGATCCTTACTCCGCTATATACTTTCCATCGCATGTTGACGCTTAGCAAGTTAATAATATTCAAAATCTAGAATAATTCAATCCTTACATGAATCAGTACTTGCCAGAGGATTTCTTCAGTCATAGAAGACTTATGTCACCTATGTCCTCAACAATGGGATTCAACAATCAATTACCTCAGGCAGCTCAAAAATTAGAAGCTTCAAACAATAGCACAGATTTTATTAACAATCTATTTTTAACCAATTAATCTGATTAAAGGATATAAATATATTTGGCATTTAAAATTAACAGATTAAATCTTATTATAAAATATAGACATAATTAAAATTATAGATTTATTTAAAGACCCATAAATCGATCAAACTGCTGCTGGAATAATAGAAGTTAACTATAGTAATCCAACAATTGATTATCGTACAATTTTAAATTCATTTAATTTTATACTTAAAATTTTAATAATTTAATTCTTATTTTAGAGTAATATTGTAAATATAAGAGTTGCAATAAAAATATTAGGACATTATATTAAACAATTCAATTTTAATTATGATAAATATTTAATTTTTTTTGAAAGATAAGGACAAAATTACAATTAATAGAGTTAAAATGCTAAAAGGGTGAAGATATTTTAAGCTAAATAGAACTTAGATTGAACAGAGTTGTTGTTAGTTTATTTTAAAATTAAAGATAGCAATATATGCCTAGAAGAGGAACGTAAAATGCTAACACAAACCAGCATCTTTTGATAACATATTACGATTAAACGAGATAGAGGGCACTATCTAAGATAATGGATCCACTGAGTCCTACCATTATTTCAGATGATTTCCTTAACATAGAAATTCTTCATTCAAAATCTCCCAATATATAAGATTAGCACGCTTAAGCTAATCCCTTTGCCAGCCATAATAAGTTTATATTCGAGTAGATTGCAGCTCAATAAATTATCTTTCATTTTTTTATTTTGCTATAGATAGCTTTATATTTATATTATAATTTAAGAATTAAATTTTGCCCTTAAAATCATATGAAAATATTTCATTAAGATAATGAAAGAAACCATAATTTAAAATTACTTTAATTTAGATTTATTTTAATTTTTATTCTTAGAATAATTATTTCAAAACTCAAAAAATAGAGTAATTAAGGAATAAAACCTTTCTATAAAGAATCTTAAAATTGATCTTCTTTATGATTAAATGAATTTTTAATTTTTAATGAGGCTGAGTGCGAATGAAAATTCACTTAAAATATTACACTTTTGTAGACCATCTTAAATTAAAAAAAGCAATGCTTTTTGTTCTAAGAAGAATTTTAGCAATTAAAATTATGATGATTGAATTAGAATTATTAAAGAAATTATGAGAGTTTAAGCTTGAATAAAAATAACTAACTCCAATCATAAGAGTTGCATTAATATAATTGCATAGCATAAATATGCACTAAAAGTATATTCATGCTCTGGGAAAAATTCTCTCTTCATTTTAATTAAAACTTTTTCAAAAGTCATATGATAATTAAATTATCTAATGTAAAAATATATGCGTTTCATTAGCTTAGAATATTGTCTAATCAAAATTTATTGTTTCACGAACAAATTATTAGCAATAAAATATTTTAAAAATATAATATATTATAAACAATTTATTAAAATTAGATTTAATTAAATTAATATTTGAATCAATAGTTTAACAATCTG
>JAJKFJ010012957.1:0-11907 GCA_027382625.1 Tetmemena sp. SeJ-2015 | reverse complement strand
ACATTTTTGCGATGGAGTTGATGTTGAGAACTGGCTATTACTACTGATAAGGGTGACTACATCCATACCTTAGAGTCAAAATGAAACTGAGATAGGATGGATCATGTAGTTATTTTTGAGTAATTTATCGTTTGACTCGCATGATTATAAGTATTAATAAAGAAATTAATTATACACAACTTATTTTCACTTTCTTATCATATTATTACTAGTTCAGTTTCTATTTTTCACTACCAGCTAGAAAAGCAGGTTTACTTTAAGTAGCCACTTTTTTAGTATTTACTGAATTTATGCAAAATAGCTTAAAAAGCATATACAATGAGTATGTTGGTTAAAGAATGTTCTCTCTAATTGAAGGAATATTAAATAAGTAAAATTATATTTTTCTAAAAAAGGTTTTATCAATAAAATACTTGGCCAACTATTAATTCTTACAGTACCAAACTTTAGCATTGAAAACTACAGGCCCTTTAAGGCCTTACAAAATGAAATTGGTATTTTTTTCCAAAATCGGGGCTGAAAGTATAATATCATTTTATTTACTAAATATAAATAATAGTTAGTTGAAAATAAGTAATTAAAAGTGGATAATTGTTTAAATAAAAATTGGCCCTTCATAATTTAAAAATCGTTTAGGTGATAATATTGCTGAAAGTATAATTATATGAGATATGCTTATTTAGGTTACTTATCATTTTATGAAATGAATAAAGACATTGTTAATTTAAGACTGCATACTAAAGCAACTTCCTAATTCTGCTTCTAGCTGTTATTAAATACCATCTATGGTATTTTAGTATTGAAGGTTTATGAGATTAGATTATGTTGCAAATAAAAAATAAACTGTGCTCTCTATCTAAGAATTGAGGGAGGGTATACAGAACTAATTGAACTTATGGAAACAAAAGCTCCAAATTAAATTTGGTTTTATTGTGAACTCATTCCTATTAAAGTATTGTTGCTATTTATTATTACTTGGCTACAATAAATTTAAGATAAAATATGCTGATTGAAGACTAAATTAGTTGAATCATTATAAATAAAATTATTGATGATGCTGTGTTCAAACTAAAGAGATCGCAGCCTGTTAACTTAATATTTTTTTACTCTACTGAACTTATTTAAGATTAGATCAAGTTGAAGTTGAGAGAATTTATAGTTAAGTTTCCAGTGCTTAACAAGCATCCATCTCCATAGAGATATTAATCGCTATATTCGTACTATCCTCTGCTGAATTTTAATCCTGTTAAATTAGAATTGAAAATTTGAATATAGCTTCCATTTTAAATGAGCAGAGGCCTCACGCAAGAAGAGCACTCGAAGCCAGACACAATAAAATTAATAAACGATTGATAGGTCTGAGAACTGTATTAGGTGTTTAACTCTTGGATGTAGGAAGAAAAGAAATCAGAGTCTTGATTTTCCTAAACCATTTTGTAGGAGATTTGCTAAAAGGTTCCAGAGATAGTTTGGTAACCAATAGTGGAGACATTTGAGTTTGTGTCGTACCTGACTAGAGGAAATATAGTGTAGTTGTAGAGAGGTCTAAAAGTGTAGCGGTTATTGATTAGAGATGAGTATATTTCAAATGCATATGCCATTCCTTTTAAGTTACTCGCAGTGATTGAGGAATAAGAGTAAAATCCGAAGTGATTTTTAAGATAGAGATATTCGGCTCTCTATTTTGAGTATGAAGGTTGCACAAATGTAGTTTATTGAATTTTATTACTCTTAGTTTCCAAGTATTAAGAGCCAGACACTTTCAAGATACAGCAAGACAGTTAACTTTCATCAAAGCCTGCATCTTGCACTTGATCTAATGTTAACTCAAAAGTGCTCTGCTGAATCAAATCAAATAAAGTTATCATGATAGGTTTGACTTGATAGAAGTAATCATAAGGATTGAGGATGAAGTCTGAGGTCATCGTATAGGATTCCGAAATAGCTCTGACCCTTGGAACATTAATAATATTCACCAGTCCTTTGCCCCTAGTGGCCACGTTTGACTGGAAAACGTTTGATATCAAATTCACTGAGTTAAAATCGTAGTTTTAATAAGAGTCCGCATCCAATACCAATGATTATGACGTCAAGTACTATTCTATTTTTATTTTAATATGCCACTTTAAAATCAATGAATAAATATCATAATATTAACTCAACTATTTCCTCTAATCCATAAAATACCCAATAACTGTATCATCAAATTTAAATCCATTTATATTCAGCTTATTTTCGGGAATACCATATAAATTAGATGAAATAACTAATATTATTATAGTGAGAGCTTCGTTAGAAATCTTTAAATAATAATTTCTATTCACTACTTTTGCTAATTTTATATTTAAACTTATACTGAATGTCCTTTCGAACAAAGGAATAATTGATAGAGACTTTTAGCCAGATATTTTAACATTAATAGCTTTAGTAATTCTGCAGTGAATCTTGAGCCTTCTATTTAATATTAACTTGTTACCTTTATTTAGTTCTATCCTACTAAATTAACTATGAACATATTACTGATAAATTTAACTAAACTTCACTTTGTTTAAAATAGGTAATTAAACTTGAATTTAATCATCATAGGAGCTTTCAAGACCATTTGGCATTGCTGAAAAATCTACATTTGCACTGCATCTAATTTTTATGGTTCCACCAGACAATCCTGAGCAACCAACTTACCCACTAAATTGATTATTCGCAATCAAAACTCCACCACAAAGTGGCTAGTCTGCGTTATACACATACATTATTGGAGTAACACCCTGGTCAGCTCTTAAAATAATATTGTGACCCCATAATTAAAAAATAAACTGCTACTTAGTAGGAGACTGTAGAGTTTGAAAACAAACTTTGATCATTTTCGCTGTATCCTTGTAACAAGAAGTAGGCCAATTATTTTATAAAAAATATGCTGATAGTTTATACATGCTTTAGAATATTAAGACATTTTTTACAGGAAAAATCTATTAAAAAAAAGGAAAATTAAATCCATAATAAGAATATCTAATTTAGATGAATATTGTAGTTGTATCAAGGAAAGCAGAGTTAAAACTGAAGGTGTTGTTGGCCAATTATAAATAATTTTATGAGAGAGTTCTGAATAGTTCCCCTATTTTTAATGTCTAAGTTGATCAATCCATTGGTGGCACTATTTTTGAAGAAATAGGTTCCTACTAAAGAGAATGAATAAAGCCCAAAGTTAGTAAGTGAAATGAGTGATCTAATTTGGAATTTAGATTTTTGGTTGCTTAGGTTAGGGTATTGATCAACAGAGGGGAAAATATTGTTAAATAAGCTGTAAGCTATGTCACAACTTCTGTATGCTACCATATTTTCTAGAAAAGAAGATTGTGAGATCGTTACAGGTCCATTGAAGTTGTTTAAGTCTATAAAATTTCCAACATTTTGCATTAGTAAGGTAGGATCAACAGTAATTGCATTTGACTATATTTTCTTTTGATAACCCAATCTTTAGACAGAGACGGTCATAACTGAGAGCGAAAAGCAAGATGGGAGAGATTGAGTAATATCATAGGAACAGGAAGATGAATATGGTGATTGATTATTAAGTAAACTCTCTCTTTGGCTTTGAAGTTATAAGATAAAATAAATTAAAATGCTAATAAAAATATTGCAAATATTAGCAAAATTATTGAATTGTACACTTTTTGGCATCTGTGCAAAATGATTTATATTAGCGTAAGTTATTTGCATGATAAGCTATAGAAAACTTGAAGACACTTAAAATTTAAGACATAGAGACATTTATCATTCATTTTGTTATAAATTTTAGCTTTAAATAAAAAAAAATATTTCTAATTCTGCCCAGAACTTTTGAAAATAAACGTGAAAGGACTTTCTAACTTTTAAAATAAAATATTTTGAAAAGAAGTTTTATAATATTTTGCTTCAGAAATATTTAAAGAAAAATGAATTTTATTTTAAACGAAAATTGAAAATGCAAATAAAAGATTTGAGCTGTGAGATAATTAAAAGTCTTCATTTATTATTTGATCAGTCATTGATTATAATTAAATCCTTCAAAAAACTATAACAGCTAAATACATTTACTAGAAATTTTAAAGTTATTTTAACTTTAGCTGCTATGATAATAAATCAAATAGTTTAATTTATTTAAAATTATAATTCGAAACATAAATTCGAGAATAGAATTAAAGCTGATTCTTAAAATGAATAAAATATTCAGTCGATATCTATAATAGTCTGGAAAACTGCTTAACTATGGTTAAGGGTATGCAATACTCATAGATTTCTTATTTCCTATTACTGATCCTCTAATACTAATAAAATTATACTGATGTCAGTGAAACGAACTTAGCTGAGATAAAATAAATTATTGAGATACACATTTCCTCCAAACTCATCGAACTCAATTATGTTTTTAAGTCCAAACACAAAATTTATTTATAAATTGGTGAAATCCACGTTCTAAAATAATATCAACATGCAAACATTGAATTATAAATAATCCTTTAATCTAAAAATATAAATTATCGAATTTAACCTATCTATCATTAAATTAAAATATGTAAAAAATATTATAATATCACTAATTAATGTATGTGCCTAATAAATATCATTTTGACTAAATTTTTAAAATTATATAAATGGATCGAATTACATAAAACGACAAGGTTCCTGGACTAAAATAAAATAAGGCATTTTGAATTAAAATAACTCTGTAGCATAGAGTTTGAGTTGTATTAAAACTTGAAAAATGAGCCCCCAAATGGTAGCTGTTAATTATCAGTTCTATAAAATTTAAATGAGATAAGGTTACATTGGATGTTTTAGATTGCATACTTCAGGCCCACTAAATATTTGAGAATTGGCACCAACCCATTACAAGGAGCAGCAATTTTTAAAATTTATAATTAGAAAGTTGCATCCCACACTAATCATTTTAAAGATCAGCTGTTTCATCTATTATTGAGTCTATTCCATCAAAAATCACATTTTAAATAGTGAGGCCTTTATTCATTTATAAGTGAATTAAAAATAAGATTGCTATTACAATCGCTTGAGTTAAAGCAAGCACATATCTTTTATTAAAATGAGAATTTTTACTTCTCCTTTTGCTTATTTGATTTAATTTTGTGTCTAATCAGTTTATCTATCAGTATGCTTTATGCATTTATAAGGAGGACTAAGCTAGCTATTTAATGTATTAAAAAGCTTCTTAAATTGTGGATTATACATTTTTGATTTTAAATTTAAAAAAAGATGATTTTTTTGAAAAATTACGACTTAATAATTAGCATCTCCCATTTTGATTTCCATTTATACAAAGATATTTTTCTATTTTTGTCCTTTTAAGGATAATTAAGAGATATCACAAGTTAGTTGATGACAAAGCAAACCCCGCAAACATATAAATCTACTTAAATAATTTTTCCTAAGACAACTTATTACAAATGAAGTTTTGAACATGTTTTACTAGCTTATTTATTATTTTAATTTAATGGCACTTATAATTTCAAAAATTTTTAGAATCGATTTTTATTAAAATTTATTCACTTGGAATGAGTATGTTTCCTTCATCTTGTAGAGCACTTTAGCTTATTGTCCATTGTTGGTAGTTAGAGTAATTTGAGTAAAATCAAATAAGTGAATTGGATCGTGGGTTGTAGAAATAAGATCAAGCTTAATTTAAAGACAAAAATCATCATCTAGTAGAATATTCTCAGGCTTTAAGAAAAAAGTAAGGGGTGATAATTTTTAGATATTAAATAGGAAAAGATTAGGTTTTAATTAAATTATTGCACCCCATTGGTTAATCACTGATCTCTACAGAGAAATCCAATTAAACATTAGAGTTTTAATTATATCTCTAAATTATATATTAAACACCAATCAATAATAGAGTTAATCAGAATCAGCCAATTAGAGATCTTTAACCATTTGTCTCTTGATCACATAGATTATTAAGAATTGGGTTTTCATCTTATTTCTACAACCCACGATCCAATTCACTTATTTGATTTTATTGCGCATATCCGAGGGGAAAATAAAGAAGCTACTCAGAGAAGTCGGAGATGTCACAATGGTTTTGGGAAATAAGCGAATTGTCCTCGACAGGTTCGCGAAAAAGATCTAGAGAGCCTCATCTAAGAACCAAGACAATTAGGAAGACGAGCAGAAAGATGACAAAGGAATCGTTTTTTACGCTATCATGAAGATGAAATCAGGGGAAGTCAAATCATATAAGAAGCTGTACCAGCAAAGTATTCAAGATCACCGCACTTTGTAGAAGCTTGTGAGAAACAAACATGAAATTGAGGCCCACTTTGATATGCATGAGAAAGTCGGGGCTTTACCTAAACAGAATAGAGACGTGATTGAGCAGCTTCAGCTTTACATCGAGACTAAATATTCAAGAGATAGATTTCTGAGAAACAACTCAGTAGTAACAGCAGGCTATTTGACTGATTTTAATCATCTCGAAGCTGTAGATGGGCTCTATTAGGTAATTTTCAGTAAGTTGGATTAGAAGATTTGCATATTTTGGATGTATGGATAATCAAACACGGGGAAGAGCACATTGATAAAACTGCTCTAGGAGATATTTTTGGCGGAGCCTTTAACAGATACAACTAAAAATTTTATCGTTGATAGAAAAGTAATAGGAAAGGAGCCCCAGCTCGTAATAATGAATGAGATCAACACCCCTAATTTCCTCAGCAGAATGAACTTAGCCAGAATGAAGCTCCTGATGGAAGGCGAAGGATTTCATGTCAACTTTAAATACGGTAGTGTAGAAATGAGGTATAAAGGGTGCAAGCTAGTAGCCTCATCCAATTCTAACTCTCTCAAAGAAATAAAAGACGAGGAGATAGAAGCCTTTGAGAACAGGACAGTGTTGGTAAAGATGACAAAACAAGGAAGAAAGCCGTTAGCATAGTTCCCCTTATCAGCTCTAGATTTGGCCAGATATTTTGAGTAAAGACTCACTACAGATGGTAACCTACCTCATGCAGTTGGAGACGAGACGGAAGCAGGCACAGTTACCTATTTTGAGTGAGATGAGCAAACAATATGCATGGTAGTAAATTTATATCGCACTATTGCCTTAGATGTTTTATAAATATTAAATATAATTCACACACAACCTAAAGCCTGATTGGAGCTAATAAATATATAATGATTGTCTCATACCTATTACAGATAGCGTACTTGTGGTATCTTCCATCTTGCCTTCTATTGTTTCGGAATTCTACATTTGCACATTTGCTCAATTATGGCGTACTTTCGAAATATTGGGTGACACCTTGATTGTGCTAATGTACTAAAGTCTATCAGTTCAAAGTTGCTTTTAATTAATAGTGCGTAATTAAATTAATAAATTTTATTTATTTTAAAATTAATCTGGTTTTAAATTAAATCCGAACTAGAATAGAATTTCAAATAAAAACAGCCTCCCATTACAGTTAGCGTAGATTACAATCAGATTGCTCTAAATTTCCATTGATTTAACTTTTGACCTCACCCCTGATTGTTAGAATATTCATTTATTATTTTAAATTAATTCCAATTTTCATTTAAATTTTAACTATATAGGTTGAATATGAATGCATGATCGAGGGTTGGTTTAACTTAGAAATACATACTGATTGAGTCCTTGTTCTGTGATTCATTATGTATTACGCTTTAAATTAAATTAACTCTTTATTTAAATGTCTACAACTTGAAGGTGACCATGAAAGAGGCAAGCGTCTAGGACAATAATGGCATCCCTCTCGATCAACAGACACTCATCTTCGCTAGAAAACTCTAAGAAATACAAAAGAATGCTTCCATTTTCGTACTTTTTGAACAACATCCAAAACAAGATCTTCAACAAGGACAAGTAGAACCCTCAGAGATTACAACATCCAGAAGTAGTCTAGACTCACCCTAAACAGTCAACTGCTCAAAGCGCGGAAACAAAAACTATAACTCAGACCGAGGTGGTATTCTTCATGATCTTAACACTGATTTGGTAGGAACTGACTCCCTCATTAAATTTAAATTCATAATGCTTATTTAAATATATATCACTTTGTTCAAGAACTATATCTTCATTAGTTTTTCTTACCCTCGATCATCAATTCATATTCAACCTATAATGATCACTAGACTAGGGTAAGGTAAGCTTGGGAGCAATATCTGTTTTTGCTACCGTACGCAAACAAAAATGAATCGCGACTTCAAAGCTGCTATATAAAGCTGGATCTACTATCTATGTTAATAAGTTTTGGAAGTTACTTGTCAAAGAATGAATAATCCTAAGTTGGAAACTAGACTTACTCAAAGGTGTAGAAGTTTTTTAATTTGATCTTTGACTAAAAATTCATTGTCTCTGAGGATTTGAAGAATGAGATGAGATAACTTATAAAGCTAATCGATGAAAATTAAATCAGAGAGGATGCGAAAATGAATATGAAGGCCTTTAATTTGGGCTAAGGACATTTTTACAAGTGCCCTAACGGCCATTACTATGTTATTGGAGAGTCTGGCGGGGCAATGGAGGAGTCGAAATGCAATGAGTGCGGGGCAAAGATAGGCAGCACAGGTCATAGATTGACTTAGGGAAATTAGCATGCTGCAATTGATGATTCACAAAGTGCTGCCTTGGACCCAAGAGGGTTTGATCAACTGGTTCTTGATGGAAAAGTCAATTTGGATTTATTTGTCAGATGAAATTCCAGAACTTTATTTTTTAATTTAAGTATTTCTTTTTTATTATGAAATGAATTCTTAAGCTTGAAGAGGATTGATAGATGCGTTTGTTATTTTAGAATTCGGTAAATTCAAATTTATAATTGAAATATAAAAAGGGTTAAAAACTTTTAAAGCAAGCAAATTAGGATGTCTGATTACGAAAATGATCGTTTTGAAAATGACGAAGCTGCTTAAAATGAAAGAAGACATAAAATGAAGTTGAGCATAGACTTTTTGTCTGTCAGAGACTTGAGAACAGCTATGAATCTGATTGTTGTTTATATTACTTTCAGAAAGTTAATTTAATGTTTACAGCCTTAAGACTACTTCTGGTCAAGCTTCATAATTTAAATCAGCGAGAGCTACTCCAGTGGGCATAAACCTAGAAGCAAAGCTAGTTCACTCTTTCGCCGCGTATGAATTCCTTGCATCAAAGTCTGAACTTCTCAATTTATTGAGTGTCACTTCTTCCACTCTTGATGCAAGATTATTACATAGAGACAGTCCCAACGCAGCTTCTTCTCCCGAAATTGAGATAGGATAAGTTCAAGTGCAATTAAAGGAATTACTGTCTGCACCAATCCGTTAAACACCGACAGCTGTAGTCAGAGTCAGCGACTAATTACTACCTATAAAAGATCCTTAGGGTTCGATACTAGGAGTAGTAAGAAGCGTTCTTTACCTTGAAGATCTAGGAGAAGTGATAGGACCTGAAGCTATTCCAGGAAGTGGCATGCGAGCACCTGTAAGATCTAATAGCTCAGTGGGTGCTCAGGAGAATAAGAATCCCAACAGCCTGGATGGAATAAATGCAGATGCTTAGGCTGCCTATAACTTGGACTTGTGGAAGAGAGCAGAGGAGGCTAAGTTCAAAGCCTACCTCAAGTAAAGAGAGATAGAGCGCATTGAGGAGATAACCTACACTTGGAAGAATAAGGAGACTGAAAGGGAGAAGCAGTTTATAGAAGCACTAACGAAAGTAGCTGGACTTGAAAATAAGCTAAGGAGCAAGGCATTGGATATGCAGAGAAGAGAGGAGAAAATAATTTAGCTAGAGGAGGAACTTAAACACAAGATTTAAGAGGCAAGTCGACAGTTAACTCTAAAGGAAGAGGAAATCATGAATGTCAAGAAGAGATTCAAGGAAGAGAGAGTTTTACTTGAGAATGATAAGAAAAAGCTGGCAACTTAAGTTGAGGAACTCAAAGGGAGACTTGAGCAGACAGAGGGAAAATACTACCAGTTTAAGAAAGAGATAGATGAGAGCCCTCTTACTATGCTTAGACAAGAAATAGGGCAGAAAAGTTTGGAGATCATAGAGAAAGATGGTCAGCTCAAGCAAGCAATCGAGCAAAAGGAGGAGTTCTAAAAGAGGTATGAACAAGTCAAGAGGGATATGATAAATCTTAAGAAGACTTTAGACAAGGAGAAGCAGCAGACTTTATCTAAACAAGCAGAAGAATTGGAAAGCTTGAAGAATCTAATGCGCACTAAAGCTGCCTCTGATTAAGAGAAAAATGATATACAGTCACTGAAGATGCAACTCATGACTCTCCAATCAAAGTTAACTGAAACTTCAAAGACTCAAACCAATCAAAGGATTAATGCTTTTTTACATTCCTTAACAGAGTATGGGATCAAACGCTCCTTAAACTTTAAATGATAGAGCTCAGAATACATACAACCCATTCTACTAGCAAAGCAATAATACACAACAGCAAATGCCTCAAAATATCTTCCTTGACAATTTTGCCAGATAACAGCAATCTCCTCTCAGACCAACTTCTTAAGGAAAGATTCTACCTAATATTTTCTCTATTAAAGATGACTATGACTGAATCATATTTGCCTCCTATGATGAGCTTAAACGGGAATTAAACACTGAGTGATGTGGATAGATTGCTAAGAGAGAAAGAAGATCTGTTGAGAAGTGGGTGCTACACTCTCGATGATCCTCTAATCATGGAGCTTGACAGATAAATCAAAGTAAAGCAACTTGGCATCGCTTGATTAGCATAGTCTCTATTCTTCTACTGAATTACCAATTATATTAAATGTTAATTATCTAAGATCTTATTTATAGTGATGAATATATATACTTATATTGAGTTGGAGAGACAAAGTTTATAATTTTAAGTTTATCTGAATTTAATAATAATTAAGGGAATTAAAGGGCCCCCGGCATAAATAAGATGATAGGCCGTGACGTCAATGATATTGCTGTGACGCACTTATCTGACGCACACAAACCTACCAGCCCAATAGGGATATTAAACACGTGGCACCCCCGCCACCTAACACTTTGAGCAGAAGCCCTTCTGTATACCATCCAAAAAAACCTAAAAGGAGAAAAAAAATCCGGTAGCTTCGGACCGGGAGCAAGTCGCTGCTCCGTAGCGTCTGGCTTCGCTGTCAGGCTGCATGACTGAGTGTTTGCCCATAGATCACATCCCTCCACGCCTAGCAGGATTAGGAGGGTGAGTGGGAGACCACTCACCTTTGATTATCTCTCCAGTTAGCAGCTCATCACCTTCCCCAGGACTTCGGCTGCCATTATCCCTTGCCTCTTTTAAGCACTCACCCACCAGTCAATGGATTACCAAACCAGAAAGCCTTCAGGGAAAGGGCGATCGGTGCCTAGTGCCAGTCGTGTGAGTCCTGAATTTTAACTTTCTAATTTAATAATTATCTGAATTTAAATAGCCTACTTCTCACATAGGAGACTGGAGCTTCCCCGAGCAGGAGCTGTTGCCTGGCACGCTCTTGCACAATTTAATGAGATGCGTCTTGATTCGGAGCAGTGGGTGGCCACAGCCACTTACTCGGGAGCACTGTGCGTTCACTGAGCAGCGCCGAAGGGTCTTCTAACCTCGAGGTAGTCGCTGATTTCTCCTTTCTTGGACTTGGTGAGGACCTGGAAGTTCTGCTTGACTCTCATCTCTCCCATGACCTGAATGTAGATGTCCTGGAAGTCGTCGAAGGAAAGGGACTCTCCCTCAGTCTGGTTCAACAGAGCAGATCTATCAGCAAGAGCCTCAGCAATAAATGTAATGAATGAGCAAATCTTTCGCCCTGAGCGGCCTGGCTGTCTCTGAAGTCCTTGTTGTGGATGTTCCTGAGGAACTTGTTGTACTCCTCGTACATGCTAAGCTGAAGAGGGTGCTGGTTGTTTGCGAACAGAGC
>JAJKFJ010012943.1:0-11918 GCA_027382625.1 Tetmemena sp. SeJ-2015 | reverse complement strand
ACCTCATTATAAACTTGAAGCCTATTAATCCGCAAGCTTGTGGACAAAGCAAACCCTCACAGAAGAAAACCTTAAATCTTTTGATTTCTATCGGGGATCTGTCATTTAAAAAAGCATCAATTAAAATGCATATGTGCATTGTAATCATATTCAAATTTTTTTAAGCAAGTGTTTTATATCTATTTATATTTATTAACCAGACACTTTATAAATCTCAATAAATTTCAAGTTCCTCCTAAAAATGAGATAAGAGAAGTTTGAATAAGAATATTTATATAGTTATTAATAAAGTAATGGAATAAAGATAAACTCACAATAGCGCTGAGATGTAATGATATCTTTCTATTCAAAAGTTACTCCGATAAATTTCAAGTTTAGGGCAGGGACAGTCAGAGAATCACTCCAGCGAAGAGAGAGCAGACAAGGAGTTGCGAAGGAAGAAGCTTTTGGGGAATTCAAGATGTGTCTCAGACTTTGAAAAGATTCAAGAGATTGGTGAGGGCACCTATGGCACTGTATTCAAAGCCAGAGATAAAGACACGGGAGAGATCTTAGCTCTAAAGAAAGTGAGAATGCATAATGAGAACGATGGCTTCCCAATAACTTCTCTGAGAGAAATCAACTTGCTAACAGGACTTCAGCATCCTAATATAGTCAACTTGAAAGAAGTAGTAGTTGGCTATAAGAAAGATTCTATATTCTTGGCTTTTGAATACTGCGAGGCCGATATTGCAAATTTAGTGGACCATATCTTAAGAAAGAAACTTTATCTAAACCTGGCAGAAATAAAATGCCTGATGCTTCAACTTATTTAAGCAGTACTGTATCTACACGACTTGGACATAATTCACAGGGATCTTAAATTCTCAAACCTCTTAATAAACAGCAGAGGCTAATTGAAGCTAGCTGATTTTGGATTGGCGAGAAAGATAGGATACCCTCTACAGTAATACACTGGCAAGGTTGTGACTCTATGGTACAGAGCTCCAGAGATACTCTTGAAGCAAAAGTATTACTCAAAGCCAATTGATGCATGGGCTGTGGGGTGTATCATGGCTGAATTCCTCAACTATGGTCAGCCTCTTATAACTGTAAGTGTAATTAAAGTCTAAACTTTTTAGGGAAATAACGAGATGGACTAATTTAAGAAGATCTGTGAGATGATTGGCAAGCCAAATAAAAGGTCCTGGCCTGATTTCCATAACGTCGAAAATTAATTATCTTATATACGAGCATCTCTTATAAAATAGCAAGCATCTGCTAACTTTGGTTGAAGACTGTGATCATAATATGCTTTCTTCCAAGTTTAAGAACATGAGTGACAACTGCCTTGATTTATTAGAAGGTCTTCTGGAGTGGGACCCTGCTCAGAGGCTTACTGTAAGACAGGTAGTTGATATCTAATTGATTATATAGTTGAGTGAAGCACTAATCCATCCCTTCTTCTGTGAATCACCCTACCCCTGTAAAAGTGAGGACATCCGCTGCCTATCTCACTTAAGAGAACTCTCTCAAACCCCAAGCAAGTAGAAATGAAAAACCAAGAAACAATGATACATCAAAACTGCTTAATTAATTTCCAATCACAACTATACTTATGATTTTGCTAATGCAGGAATTTATTTTGCTTTAAAATAATTTTTGAGAGATATTATAATTTGAAGCGCTTTGAAAGTTGTGAACAGCGACAAAATATTATAAATAAAATGAATAAGTATGACATTTTAGGCATAGTGGGAGAAGGCGCTTATGGTGTGGTTTACAAAGCAAGGAACAAGGAAACTGATGAATTAGGTAAGTCCTGTTGAGTTTAAAGCCTTCAATCCCTTGTTTTTGAATGAATTTCCTCTTATGAGGTTTGGACATTGCTCATAACTGAATTTTATTTAGTGGCGATAAAGAAATTCAAAGAGTCTTCTGACGAAGATCAGATAGTTAAGAAGACTACTTTGCGGGAAGTTAAAATGCTCAGGCTGCTGAAGGATAAGTCGGTTGTTAAACTCATCGAGGCATTTAAAAAGTAAGCAATCATAAATCACTAAATCTAAGTGTTTGAACTAATGTTTAACTTTTTTAAATAGAAAGGACAGACTATACTTGGTATTTGAATATATGGATAAAAATCTTCTGGAAGTTCTACAAGAGAACGGAGATTCGGGACTGCCAGTAAGAAAAAAACTTTAAATTCTATTACTGATTCTATCTATGATTTATTTATGAATTCCTTTAGCCAGAATAAGTGAGGCAGTACATATACCAAATGCTGAAAGCCATAAACTACTGTCACTCTTAAAACATCATGCATAGGGATATCAAACCTGAAAATCTGCTGATATCTTAAGAGACATAAGATCTGAAAGTTTGTGACTTCGGCTTCGCAAGGTTTTGCAATAACCCAGGGAATTAAAGCGCAGTATTTACTGAATTAGTTTTTATTTAAGTTGGATCAGTGACTGGAAAACTTAAAGACTAAGGACCTAGTCAGCTAACTGACTATGTAGCAACTCGATGGTATCGATTGCAATTATTTATTCAGTTATGTAATTTTTATGATCTCCAGAGCTACTTCTGATGTCTGACACTTTGCAAATAATAATTTTATATCAGTTTTAAGCACCGAATATAGTTTCTATTAAAAGTGAAGATGATTAAAAACATATTTCTCTACTTTCTCTAAATTTAAATACTTTATAAGTTATTAAAATTTGATAATAGGGATTCTTTATAGTATTCAACGCATGCTCTAAGTATATCTTGCAATATTTATCATTTAAGAGGGTTGAAAATCTTTACTACTCTAAATATTTCCACTTTCTTTAACTAAATTTCAAAAAAATATTTTCTTGTTGATCATGAACTGTGATCTAGGGATTCAAATTATGAGTGCTGAAAGTATTCTTGCTGGCTGTTTGATAGGAAGTTGGTAGAGGGCTGTTGCTCTCAGATTGGTGCTGTTACTGGGCATTCCTCTTTGGACTGCTACTTGCGTATAGGTAATTACTTCCTGCGGCATTGGGCAAATTATTCTAACTCAACTTCTTATTACTCCCATGCTTCTTTGAGTATTGAATCTGAGCTTAGTTAAAAGTTAACTGCTGTTGAGTAAATATTGACAAAAGAATAATGTTTTGAGTAAGCTAGCTGCTCTGATTATTTGTAGTTGAGCTGCCACTCAGCACTTGATTATCAGTTAATCGTTTCTTATTTTTAAAAAAAAAAAACGCATCAGATTATTCCAACTTATCCTAGTTGCTAGGAGACTAAGTTTGAATCTGAGAATGAAGTATGTGACTCAAGTTATCACTAGCTTGCCTAGTAACGCTTTCGATCGATAGAATGTGGCTAGTGTTCGTTCCATTACCTATCTTTGACTACTTAAAATCTTTAAATATAGCAGACTAAGATGGCACAGAAGGGATATTGTAAGAATTATCTGCTGCGAGAAATTCATTAAGAGTAGTGGCTGAATTTTACTTTGCTATATAATGACCCATATGATTGACATTTGCGGTGGATGTTGTCATGCTACTTTGGTAAAACTAATTCTGCTCTCCTCTTCCTCCACCCACATTGTAATTTCCCTAAGTAGCTTTTAAAGCATAAATGAATTTAGTCAGTAGCTATCATGTTCTTTTGATGTGAGTTTTGCTAATTCCCCATTTTAAAGTGCTTTTTGCTCTGACTTGCTCGACCCTAGGGATCATAATTTCCTCTATCTCTATCGCTTGGAGAAAAGTAATTAATCTGCGATTAAGTATTCATACTACTCTAGTGTTTTGGGCCTGTTCCATTATTGAAACCACCACTGCCATTTACTCCAAGATGATTAGTAATGGCGTTCTTGTTTTAATTTTATAATGGTGCTAGGTTCTTTATATTTGATCTCTTGCGCTCTTATGAGCTGTAAATCACATGACATGAAATATAAAAATATCAAATGACCATTCGAAAGATTGCCATGAAGGCTTTCCGGGCTGCCTTAATTGAAATTATTATAGTTGTACTAAGGTGGGTAGCCACTGAGCTAGCTATTTCCTGAGGTGTTAATGATGAATTGAGAGCCAAAAATGTTGTCACTAGCGCCAGTATCTGCAGAGAATACCTAATTCGCATTACTTCCAGAGGATTATTACTAATAATAGTAATTCTAGTTGTAACCCCTCTGCCTTTGCTAAGTTTGTGGTAGATGATTGGACTGATACATAGTGTACTGATTGGCTGGCTTCTTGCGGTTCTATTAGACAGGCTGGTATATCTTTGTAGCTTTATAAGTGGAGTTGGGGATATGATAGTTACTGTTATTATATTGGGGTTAGTTTTGCTAGAACTTTTATCGCACCTATGGGGGCGATTAAGACGTTGATTGATAAATTAAGAGTGAAAATGACTTTAATATAATGAAATGCTAGGGGTTTATTTGAAGATGCCTCCCTAGGTCATGACTCTCTGAGCATTTTGCTGTTGAGCTCCTGAGTTAGAAACTATGGAACTGCTCCTCAAAAAGCCTCCACCGCCCATATTTGAATTTTAATGCATTGCTAGCATCTATTCAGGTGAGCCAAGATTCTCAAAGATGAAATCCATAAATAGTTAAATCTTAAATCTAAAAATAAAAATCGTCTCTGTTCAAGGAAACTCTGCTATTTACAGAAGAAAGCATTTATTACTGTTATTGAGTCTGTTAGCCATTTCCGAATCGGGAAGTCTGATTATTTTGCTAGTAGAGGGTCTAATTTTAAGAGTGATTGGCCTACGCCTGATTGAACTGATGAGTAATGAGTGTTGAATTAGGAAGAAAGTTCGAAGTGAAGAATGTCTGCTGCTAAGAGTGCTAATTGGTATTTGAGCTTCCTTGGTTGCTATTTACGTTTGATAGCACAGATGCCTTTCCTAGTGAAGTGTTATCGATGTTTATATTATAAGAGTAGTCATTTAAGAACTAGCCCTAAGCTGTGTTATATAGACTCTGAGGATTGCTGTTAACTTGGTAGTTGCTGAAAGTAGAAGAGGGCATTAAATTCTGAGCTCCATTTGTAGCAGTCAAATTTACTCCAGTGTTATTGTTAAGAGTGTTGTTAGTATACTAAGTTTCAGTCATGGAGGTGTCCAAACCAGCTAAATTATTCCGAAGATTTGGTGGCTAAAGATGGTCCTACTTTTGTTACGAGTAATTTGCATTTGAATTGTTATTGCCTGAAGTACCTTGGATGCTGCCTATTGCTTGTTGATTTAATTAATTTAGGTATTGAGCTTTCTTATTTGTAATGTTGATTGGTTTTTGGAATCCACCCCCGTATATAAAAAGCAAAGTGAAAAGCAATAGACATAGATTAAGTTGATAAATATCTGCTTTGTGATATTCATTTTGACGTCATTCGTTTGAGATCACCTGGAGTGATTAGCATTTTAGCTTTACTAGTTTGTGTTCAAGTAATTTGTTTTGACTTAAAAATATACTTAAACTCAAAATGACTTTGCCTGTAGACTGAAGCATTCCACTATTTGCAACAGTTGTTGACTACTGATTAGGATTATAAACTTGCTTTAGTTGGTGGTTATTCTTTCCGTAAATGACTGCATCAGGCGAGAGTGCTCTATTATTTAAGATTAGTGGCTTTTCAAGCAAATCTTCATCTTCTTCCTCCTAGTTATCATCCTCAGCATATTCATCTAAGCTCCTGAGCTCATCAAAGTAAGCTAATTATAAAGTAGGAGTGCTGCAGTGCTTGCTTGGCTGTCAGTCTCTTTCTGTGGTCCATTTCTAGCAGCCCTCTCAGGAGACTAAGTTCTATCTCTCCCATCTTTCCTGCATACCTCCGCTCGAGAGTTTCAGGTTTGGTAACGTCTGGAAACTTCAAGCCCACGAAACGAGGATTAATTTCAAACTCTTCCTATAGATATTCGGGCAGGGGTCCCAACACTTTTTGGATTTAAGTATATGCTTTTTTTTAGGAATAATGGATTTTTGGATAACGAATAGTTGATCTACCTCAGATTCTCCAGGAAAGAGTGGTTAGCCGTCGGTTATTTCACCCATGATGCAACCTACTGCCCAAATATCTACTTCCTTACCATATGGCAAAGTGTCTTTTAAAATTAATTCCTTCTTTATACAGGGAAAAAATTATGTTAACAAGAATAGTTCTATCATATTTATAGAATGAAGATTGAAATACATTAACCAACTTAGATACTTATCAAACATATAAATTTTAAACTTTGGATTATTATTGATGTGCTAAATATCTACTACTATCTTATCCGTATTTATTCTCTGTTTCAGCTTCTCTCTGTCCTAATTACTTAAAATAGAAATTCTTACTTTATCATATGGAATTAATTTGGAGGAGATCCAGAGATGAATGGCTTCACTCCTGAGGAATACGCTTATATTAAAAACTTTCAAGATGAACTTCATACTACAGAGCTAACCAATTAGAGGCTGTCCTACTAGTAGCAGCAGTAGCAGAATCCTTATTATAACCACAATAATTCAGGTGGCCAGAATTAATTAAGCTAACATCGCCATGACACACACCATTTTCATTAAGAAGCGCAAAGTTTCTTTCAAAAATTATAGAACGACAAAGATCTGCTTGAGAATTATGCTTGTACATTACATTATACTATGATTTTAGCGTTAAATTATCTGTCTAACTTGAGGGGCAAGTTTAATTAGAGTGAAGAAGTAATTGAGAAGATAAGAAATAGTTTCAGTCCCTTAGAAAGTAGGAGCAATAGTTTCTGGAGGAATAGAAGCTACTCGGAACTCATGAGGCAAAGATACTTACCTCATACAAAGAAGCATCATGAAGACTTGGGTTCTGAGATGATCAGGTACTTCCTAAATTTCTTACTAGTCGCACTCACCTATATTGCATTTAACTTTTAAGACTAATTTTTTGTTGTTGCAGTGATTTGGAATGAAATTCACTTCCTGAGAAAGCTCAAGCCTTACATGAAGTTAACTAGGAGCTGCGTAAAACTTACAGACACGAGCACTGTATGGCAAGAGCTCGAAGGGAAGTATGTCTATGTTCAAGCTAAGATCAGGTACTCCCCGCTTGCTCAAGTTTCAGCTTCTAGTCTAGAAAAAGATTTCGCAATGCCTGCAATTAAGGATGACTTCTTCGGACTTGAAATCAATGCTCCCTTTCTCAAAACATATCACTATCATTATTCTTTGTCCATTTAATTAAAAGAGAAGTGGAGATGCTGTAATGGAACGAAGTAGTTGAAGAGAGCGCCTTTAGTAGGATTATAAGCCCCTCCTCAAACAACGATATGAATTATTCTATTCTAGATAAGTATTTATATTATAATAATCAGGAGAAATTGAAGCAAAGTTATATAGCAGTGTGGTCGAGAGAGCATATCGATTCAAACCACTTCAAACTTAGTAACCAATTATACTATCAGAATCCTTAATCGTTTGGATTCGTGAGGAGCGAAATTTTCACTCCCAAGTTAGGAATCTACATCGGGGCTTTCCACTTTGACTAGAAATTCATTCTAGGATATTTACTCAATACATAGAGTCAAGAAGATTCTTGGAAGAAGGGGGAGGTTGAGTTAGACCAATAAATGTTAAAAGTTAAATGATTGATCATCATTATTTAAGAAGTATGTTTATGAGGATCTAGATGAAGGATAGCTTATGCAATTAGTAAACATTCACAACTATTTCTCTACTAGTTTTAAACCTCCAATTGATTACAAGGGTCTCTGGACTTTAAATAGAGTCACCAACGCCATTGAAAGACGCGCCCACCCAAACAGAGATTCTTCATTATATTTTAATACCGGTTGATTTTTTAATTAGAAACAATTGGAGACATGAGAGTTCAATTTAAAGTAGTTAAATCTTAAGAGGGGCAAAATTCAGCCCATTTGAGTCAAGACTTTACTGTGAGTATGATAGGAAAGCAAAAGGGTTCTTCACTTAAACTCCCTGAGAACTTATAAATGCATTAATTTTATAACTCTGAAGATATTCTGATAGTAAAACTTGGATCCTACTCAAGGAAATAACTAATCAGAGATGTCAAGTTACCTATCTTAAACCATAGATAAAGACTCAGATGGATTCTAATAGTTTGCTTTAATATATTTCTAATACTAATCTTTATGTTTGCTAGATGCTTTTGCAGCAGTATGTGTTTCAGCATTTGATGCTGGAGACTCTCTCCTCAATCAATTTCAAAGCATCAAAAAAATTGTAATCTGCTGTATAATTTTTATAAAAGCTTTTGACTAGATATTGCAGAACCAATTTCTCTTTTATGGTTTATCTCTGGTAGTTAATTTACTTTTCTCTAGCATGGTACCTTCCTTAATATCCTAATTTCTCAAGATATTTTGAAAATAAGTTCACCAATTGTTATTATTTCCTCTTCCTCCCATATTACTCAGATTAAGTAACTTGGATGATAATAAAAATAACTTTATGATTATAAAACTCTTGACTTGATCTTGTGAATATCTTAGACTCTCAATCATCAAAATATATGCTTTTATATTTGTAATCAAAAGAACTGCTGAGTGGAGAGCAGGTAGTTGATCACCATGTCGGGGTTGTTAACTCCCATAACTGAGATAGCTTCTACAGCTTAGTCAGTGTTGAATCCATACTCCAATGCTACTCTGATTATCTCCTCGTACCTTTACTACTCGTTGTTCTAAAAATAAGATACATCATCTACTCCAGCTATCTCATTTGGTTAAGTTCATTATAGTTTAGTTGTATATATGGTTGTTGATAGGTTCTTGAGTGCTCATAGCAAGAGCCTTTCTCATCATCTCCTCCTCGTCTTCCTCTTCCTCATGGAATCTAATATAATTATAATCTCTACTGCTACTGCAATTACTAGAATTGGCCACCTTGGCTAGCTTGGAAGATTTGTCGCTCCATCTCTTCTTGCTCCTACTCCTCCTGCTTTTAAATTGACTCCTTCACTGCGATCTGAAGTAGCTGCTCCTCATCAAACTATTCCTCTGTCTATTAGATTATCTACTCCTCATGAAGTTGCAAATCCTTCTCATAGTTCTGCATTGACTCTGCAAGTGCAACCTCCATATCTCTCTTCCCTTGCAGCTCAAAGTCCTTTCTAGACTTCTTGATCAAAGTAGAGAACTGATCATCCTGCTAAGCTGATGAAGAGGTGTTGATCTGGATGCTACTTCCTAAATGGTGATTGCCATGTCGTTTAAATTAATAGTTAATGAGACTCTCTCTCCATTTGTGTCCTCTTCAAACAGAGTTCTATTGCTCTCTTTTCAAGGAAGCCTGGTTCGTATTGGCACTCATGCCCGTTTGCTGAGTCATTCCCTCTCGTAGGTTGCTTGGACTATTTTTCCTCCTCTAAATCATTCTGCATGCTTTGGTTTGACCTCATCTGTCTCACCCTCAATTAAGACACTGGCTTGGGTATCTCTCTGATTGAGTTGTAGTGCTTGTTGCCGTGGTAGCTCAGTCTAATGGGCTTAAGCTATTCTTTCTATTAGCTTCTACCTCCTCCTCTTTCATAATTATAGATTGATTGCTATATACAACTTCTCTTTAGTTTGCTTAATCTTCGTGAAAGGTCCTCATGGGTTCTGCTCTGTAAGCGTAAATCTCAATGGGTCTGTTGTAAATCTCTGAAATCGCTTGCAACTCGATGTCGTCTCCCCATATCGCATCTTACCGTTTGTAATGGACGTAAAGATCGAAATTATCGATGCCTCCGACGATGAACTAGCTAAAGAACTCCTTCTCGAGCGAGATGTAGTCCATGCATGCTTGTCTGATAGTCTAAAAATGGCATATATAGATATTTAATTTCTGATGAGATCGTGAAAAGATTAGTCGCCGTTGTAGATTTGATCAGAAATGGCTCTGAAGAGACAGTTTCCGTCTCCCTCCATCTCTACTATCTTCATATTCTTCATGGCCATTAATCTTCTGAAAGTGTTTTCTTTCAAAATATTTTAACATCGGTTTCTTTTTCCTTGAGCTCTCTCATCAATATAAAATATTTTCAATACATTAAATTATCAACCGTTCTTGCTCTTCATCACTAATGTTCTCGCCACTCGGGATAGAAGAAGGACCTTTCAGTTGAGGCTCTCTGCTATCACAGTTTTCTTTGTCACCCTCCCTGCAAGCCTCTATTCTTTGTCTGAAGGCCTTATCGAACTTGGCCCTCCCATAAGCCTTGGAATACATATACCTAGATACAACTTATATTTCTTTCAGATAAACTACTTTAAGTTTACCAATCTCAGCAATCTTAATATCTATCTGATCTGGCAAACTATTGGGATCTATGTCAATCAGCTCATCCCATTTCTTCGTCCATCCCTTGAAATGGACTTTAGCCCTCAGTACTTCACCTTCTTTTCGAGGTTCCACTATTTCAACTACATTTGCCTCAAGCCATTTAACAAGCATATAACTGCTATTTGCATTTTCCTTTGATGTCTCTGACATCCAGCCTGTTGAAAAGTCTGGGAGGCTGCTGAGAATCTCTGCACCATTATTTCAGTAATCTGTGCGATTGCCTGTCAATCCACTCATCGTACTTGAATGACCACCCTGTGAAGTGAATCTTCACTTACTCTCCTTTTCTCTAAACATAGATTAAGAAGAACGAAAAGCTTACCCCTACTATCTCTGCGTTAAGCCACTTATTTGTAGTGTCGAGGCAATCGATGTGCTCTCCAATTTTGAAGTTGTACTGATCTTCATCTCTGATCGAGGCTGCCTATTTCTGATGAGAAGAGATCTGCCCCTTGAACTTCTTGCTCAGCTTCTTCTCTTCGTTTTAGCCCTGAGCGTTCGACTTCGAAGAGCTTTTAGAAGAGCTTTACTTCGATAAATGAAATAAATATGATATAAGAGTATACGAAAATGAGGTTCTTGATTTTTGAGTTCTTAAAATTTGTTGTCCTGATTCTGAGAACTCATCTTCTTTTAAGGAGCTAAAAAATAGAGGAAAACATGATTAAGGAGAAGCGATAAGCTTTAAATTTCTGAGTACGCTCATGTTTGAGCTACCCTCGCAGTCGTCTTATTCATGGACTGAGTGACTGTGCTGGCTGTACTCTATGCACTCCATTGGCTCGCTCTGGTCTTCTTCTTCTTCGTCCTCTCTTAGTTCAACTAGTGCCTCGTTCCCATCCATTCCTTAATTCTAATTGTGGCTTGGATAGTTCTAGCTCTAAAAGTTAATAGTTACTCTGACTTTATCATAATAAATGAATTTAGTTAGGATCTTCATCGGAACTATGATGAGAATGAACACTCTTAGCGTCGAACCCATGACTTAAACCGGAGTTCCCTTTCTAATTATTCATTCCAAACTGGTAATGTTGTTCTTGTTGGTGTTTGTGTTCCTCATTTGAGGAATCACTCTGAGCTTGGGGAGAGTGAAGAGCTGAGGAATTTTTGGAAGAGTGAGAACTTGAATTGTGATGGCTTCCACTAAACATGTGCTGCTGGTCTTTTTCGACTCCCATTAGTCAATTTTAATATTTGTTTACTTAAGAACTTAAATTTCACAGTACTTATTTTGAATCAGTATTTGCATTTCAGACTCATTTTAATTCGCTTTTTATTGTTCTACTCAAATCATATGATTAATCTTCATTATGATAAACAAATAAATTTGGAGATACCCTTTTTTAAATGATACATTTTATAATAAAAAGTAGTATTCTATCCAGGGCTTGAAATATCACCGCATTTGAGTATAGTATTTTTTAATTTTATTGGATCTTAATTAATTTTAAATGAGAATTGTGTGTAGGAGAATTTAAGGTTGGTCAAATGGAAATAATAATTTGATTTGGAAAGAATTTAAGAATTTAATGGGAGCAAACTGTACAACCTGCCAGTCTTGCAACGCAGAGAACGAATTTAACGACAATACAGTCGA